>CAUJRU010003049.1:0-58176 GCA_963277665.1 Viscum album
TCCATCTAGACATTAAAATTGGAAGAGAGATCGGAAGGGCAAAAAAGGGAAATATCTTTCGGAAGAATCGAGAATCGTAGCTGAGAGGATTATAAGATATCGATTTTATTTATTTAAGTTAACTAATTTCTTCATATAATTTCAATCATTAAAGAAATGTTCAATTAATTAATACATGACTCTCTTGAGGAGAAGGTTCACAGGGGACATTTACAGCTACTGGGAGGGAAGAATTTTATCTGTAGCATTGGGAAGGCCCAAACATCTGGTTGTGTAAGAGGATATCTGGCAGGTGTATTGGTAAGAAAAGTGTTTCCATGTTATTAAACTTCTAAAGTTGAGGGGGTTTATAAAAAAAATAGAATCTTTGGAGGCTGAAGTTCATAATATTAATGCGATGATGGAGGACAAGATTAGAGCATCGTTGCAGTCTATGTTTGCAGACATGCAAAGACAATTTCAAACTGCAGCTCCCACTTTCCACCTCCCCCTGCAGACCCCATTATTTATCCTCCACCTCCACCGGTATCTCCACTCCCCACCTCAGCCTGCGGACCCCATTTTTTATCATATTCCTTTGCCACAGCTTCCTACTTATTGCGAGTTGTATGTTGATGATTCTCAACATCATATAGTAGCATATGGGTTGGTGTATTGTATAGAAGATATAGTTCATCATCAATAATTAGAGGTAGAGAATCAGAGGGTCACTGTACAATGATATTATAGATAGATCATCTCAGGTACCATTACCTACAGATGAGGTGGCGACAGTTGGACATAGTATCGGCCATTTTTTAATTTGTCCATCCAGACTTCTTCGACTCATTACCATAGAGGTATGAATGTTATATCTTTTTTTTTATTAAAGTTATTTTATCATTTGAAAACTAATAGATTTTTCAATTTATTTTTACAGGAATACTTCAAAGGTAAATAAATACTATATAGACAAAAACAAAGACAAATGGTTATGACATCAGATACAAATTCTAGTAGTCTTGACATATTGTCAAGATATTCAAATTTTTTGGCGGGTCATTATGAGTTTCCAATGGAAGCTCATGTTTGTGGATGTGAAATAAGTGTGGGGATTATGAAAACTGATATCATGGAGCTTGTTACTAGAGATAAGTTTGGCATCAACGTGGTGCAAATTTTTTCCATGTAAGTCTTAACACCTTTTCCCTGTGTTATATTTATTAAAAATATATACTTTTGTATGTTTTGTATTAGGTATATTTATAAAATTTGCGATAGGAATGAGCTGACAGATGTTATATGGGTTCATGGACCCACAATTGATTTCCCCTGAAGAATTTGGCATTGACTGAGGAACAACGAATGGTTTATATTGCTGAAAAGACATGAAAAGAATATAGTCACACAATGTTGGATGATGCCTTTTTGTGAGAGGTATGAAACAAATCTCTCTCAAAGAGTTAATTATCTTTTAACATAAAAAACCACTAATGTTAAATTTCCTTTTATCAGTGATCATTGGATGTTAGGGGTTTTTTGCCCAAGGGAGAAAACACTTTATTAGATATGCTCTATCCGTGATGATGTGCAGGAAACTTTAAGAATATATGGAAAAGTAAGTTTCAATTTCTCAATAGTTTTATATATTATAATGAATTTTAAATTTACCACATTCGTATTATTTTCTAAAAGTGCATGGGACTACTTTCGAAAAAACGCAAGAAAAGGAGTTAAAAGATCAAATATGTAAATGTGAAGGTAAATATTCATTTATAATTTGTACTTTTTGATTTATTACATAAATAATATATTGAATTTACACTCATTCAAACAGAATTTTCATGAACAACAAGGCTTCATCAATGAAGATATTATATGATAAGATTTATGTATGAAATAATAACAACTGGGACAGTTGTGAATTTTGACCTGGTAAGATTTCCTCTTAAACTTTTCCATAATATTTCAATTTGATTTATTCATTATACACATTAACTACTATCCTTTTAATTTGTAGCTTTTTGATGACCCTCAACCCTATACTGCTGAAGACATCAAACACTTACAAGTGGAGTGGTCAAATTATTTTACAGGTTTGATTGAATTTTAGTTGTTTGTAATGTAAAATGTAATTTTGAATATTTTCGTTGTAATTGTGTATTAGGTAGTCGTTTAGGTTGGATTTAGTTTTTTTGAAGTTGACAGTGTAAGTTTGAATGTTATATTGTGAATGTTTAATTTTTCTCTACTTCTTATTTTGGTCTACTTATGATGGTTTTTCTGGTATGGATTCTGGTCTGGGGGGAGGGGGTTCCAAGGGTGTGGGGGTGTTTTGTGGGGTTGGGGGTGTCCAGGGGTCTGGGAAGGCTGTTCGGTGGGGTGGGGGGGTATACATGAGGGTGGGGGGGGGGGTGGTTGTCCAGGGTTGTTTAGGGCTGTCAAGGGGTGTGGTGGGGGCTCCAATGGGGTGGGGAGGGCTGTCCAAGGTGTTGGGGGGGGGGGGGGTTGTCCCGGGGTGTTTGGAGCTGTCCAGAGGGTCGGGGGCAGTCCAAGGGTGTGGTGGGGGCCGTCAAGTGGGGTGAGGGGGTGCTGTTCAGGAGGGTGGGGGGTTGTCGAGGGGTGTTTGCGGCTGTCCAGGGGGTCAGGGGCAGTCCAGGGGTGTGGTGGGGGCTCCAATGGGGTGGGGGCTGTCAAGTGGGGTGAGGGGGTGTTGTTCAGGAGGGTGGGGGGTTGTCGAGGGGTGTTTGGGGCTGTCCAGGGGGTCGGGGGTCAATCCAGGGGGTGTGGGTGGGTGTTTCAATGGGGTGGGGGCTGTCAAGAGGGGTGAGGGGGGTGCTGTTCAGGAGGGTGGTGGGTTGTTGAGGGGTGTTTGGGGCTGTCCAGGGGGTCGGGGGGTGGTCAGGGGTGCGGTGGGGGCTCCAATGGGGTGGGGTGGGTTGTCCAGGGGGTATACATGAGGGTGGGGGCTGTCAAGTGGGGTAAGTGTTATTGTTATCAATGTAAATGATTAAATTTACTTTAGTTCTTGTTTTATATCCTTCTGTTTTTGTGGTACGATTTCTTGATTTGGTTTCTAGTGATTCTAGGGGAGAGCAGAGGACTGCATTCAATTTTTTTTAAAAAACAATTGGATTCCACGTTGGTTATTTTATAACCGACGTGATAAATAAATTGGGAAGGGTTTATCACGTCAGTTTTTTTAATACCGACGTGATAAAAACCTGTGGCATGGTTTATCAGGTCGGTTATTTCATAACGACGTGATAAAAGTCATGGGAAATGGTTTATCACGTCGGTTATTTATTAACTAATGTGATAAACCCCTCCCCTCCGAACTGGTTTAGAAAGTTGGTTATTATATAACTGACGTGATAAACCATTTCCCAAGCCTTTTATCACGTCGGTTAATTAATAACCGACGTGATAAACTAGGGGGTGGGGGGGTTTATGATGTCGGTTATTATATAACTGACGTGATAAAACCCCTGGTTTATCACGGCGGTAATATAATAACCGACGTTTATAACACCCCTCCGGTTTTTTTCACGTCGGTTATTAGTTAACTGACGTGATAAACATCGTGATGTTATGTTTTTACATCGGTTTTAAATAACCGACGTAAAAACATTATTTATAACATCGTCCGTATTAACGTCGTCGGCTAAAAACCAACATAAAAAAATGAAAAATAACTGACTTAAAAAATGTTTTTTGCACTAGTGTGGGACATTCATTGCATGGCCATCAAAACATGTAAGAGTGCATGTGGACAAAGAGTTATTTATTTCCATTTTTCATCTAAACCTTTAACAATTAATGAAAAAGGGGTCTGAACCAATGAATTTTTTTATAGACGGAGAAAGGGAGGGAGGTGACAAGAAACGTCGACTAAAATCATCTAAAGGATCAACCAACCGATCCCAAAGAGCTACTGACAGAACAATAACACCACCTATTCTCTATCCACATTTACTAGCATTGAAGACTCATATGGATAATAAGATAAGAGGTGGTAGTAGACATATAGTGGTTTTTGAAAAGAATATATACGGAGAGGAAATTCAAGATTTTGTTGCTGCTGAAAATGTAAATGAGATCCTTAAATATAGTTGTCTAGGTGTCACAGTTGTAAACTTTATATATGAGGTATGTTTTCATGAATTTATTTTCTAAAAGCTGATATAATATGAAAATTATGGCTAAATTCATTTTATATTATTGACAGACGTATATATGAAAAATAATTGAAGGAATTTTCCATGAGCTAAAATTCGAACTTGTTAGTCCTCATACCACATCAACACAACTAACAAAATTAGAGACATCAAAAAAGGATGAAATAGTGAACTAATTGCTGAAAACATTAAAATCAAGATTACGGATGATAGACTCTTCCTAATACTAACCATGCAGGGGTAAAACTCTATGATTAAAGCATATCAATTATATTTTCACTTCTTTTATTACTTATTCATTTTTGTGTTTTTAGGCAACATTGGATGCTAATTGCAGTGAACTTGGATACATCCAAAGATTTATTTTCTGGATTCAATGCAAGGATATCCAACAAACCGACCACACATGATGGAGTTTATGAATATGTAAGACACTACATCCTACATTTTAGGTCTAAACATCAAGTAATATTATTTATATTATCTTTTACTGAGAATTCTGTTATGATAGGGTGGTGTATCATTATCATCTAAAAAACAGGATGAGGACAGGGGCTAAGCATAAGGAAGCGAGCAAGTACAACATCTAGACAAATATCAGGGTATATATAATAAAATTTCACTATCAAAACACATATCAACACAAGTTACTTATTATCCTAATGATAAATTTTTTTTTAGTGTCCAAAACAAACAAACGATAATGATTGTGGTCATTATGTTTGTAAATTCATGAAATAAATCATTTTTCATTAACAAACTAGCATCCCTAAAGAGGTATTTTCAGAAAAAACTACCATTTCATTTAAATTATTTATAAATTATTTATTTATATATTTTTTAGTGCTACTATGACTGTAAAAAATACTCATACTCACAAGATGATATAGATTTGTTCAGAAATGAGTGGGACGAATACCTGAGGGAATATTGTACACAAATAGCATGAAGATCTGACTTGGGGATGTGTACAATTGGCGGTCATTTTTGAGAGGGATTAAGGGGATCAAAAGAAGAAACATTGTTGTATGTAAATGTTTGTAGGAAAATTTAATTGTTATTAAATAAAACATCCTTTATCCAATGATTAATTTGACCATTTTAACAATTGAAAAGCACCAGCAACATGCAAGAATGATGAACCACTTTTCTTTGGGCTTTGGATAAGAAAAACCAGTAAAATCTCCAAAATACCTTCATATCTGACCAAACACATTTGGATTAGGTTTATACTTAGGATAATGATCCAAGGGTCATTTTTGATGTGTAATAGTCAACCCCACCTCAATCCGAGTCATGGTGTGGCCGGTATCACTCAAAGTGTCTCTCTTTTGTTTAAAATGGATAGAATTTTAAGTGAAAAAACCAACTGAAATACAAAAATCTGACCAAACGAATTCAGATTGTGTTGATACTTTAGGGGAATGATATATGGGTCATTTGTGACATGTAAGAGTCAGCCTCGTCTCAATATGAGGTACAGTGTGGCTGGTATCACTCAAAGTGTCTCTCTTTTGTTTAAAATGGATAGAATTTTAAGTGAAAACAACAACTGACGTACGAAAATCCGAACAAATGCATTCATATTGTGTTGATAATTTAGGGGAACAATCCATGGGTCATTTTTGACATGTAATATTCAACCCCGCCTCAATATGAGGCATGGTGTGGCCAGTTTCACTCAAAATGTCTCTCTTTTGTTTAAAATGGACATAATTTTAAGTGAAAACAACAACTGATATACATAAATCTGAAAAAATGCATTAATATTGTGTTGATACTTTAGGGGAACGATCCATTTATCATTTTTGATGTGTATGAGTCATCCTTGACTCAATTTGAGGCACGGTGTAGCTGGTATCACTCAAAGTGTCTCTCTTTTGTTTAAAATGGACAAAATTTTAAGTGAAAACAACAACTGACATACGGAAATCTGACCAAACGAATTAAGATTGTGTATATACATCAGTGGAACGATCCATGGTCATTTTTTATGGGTAAGAGTCAATCCCGCTTCAATCTGAGTCATGTTGTGGCTGGTATCACTCAAAGTGTTTCTCTTTTGTTTAAAATGGACAAAATTTTAAGTGAAAACAACAATTGACATACGGAAATCCAACCAAACACATTTGTATTATGTTGATACATTAGGGAAATGATAAATGGGTCATTTGTTAAATGTAATAGTCAAATATGCCTCAATCCGAAGCACGAGGTTGCTGGTATCACTCAAAGTGTCTCTCTTTTGTTTAAAATGGACATAATTCTATGTGAAAACAACAACTGACATATGTAAATCAAACCAAACGCATTTTGATTGTGTTGATACTTTAGGGGAACAATCCATGGGTCATTTGTGATGTGTAAAAGTCAACCCAACCTCAATCTGAGGCACGGTGTGTTTGGTATCACTCAAAGTCTCTCTTTTGTTTAAAATGGACATAATTTTAAGTGAAAACAACAACTGACATAGAGAAATCTGACCAAATGAAATCATATTGTGTTTATACTTTAGGGGAACGATCCATGAGTCATATTTTACATGTAAGAGTTAACTAAACTTCAATATAAGGCACGGTGTGGTCGGTATCACTCGAAGTGTCTTTATTTTGTTTAAAATGGATAGAATTTTAAGTGAAAAAACAACTGACATACGGAACTCTGACCAAACGCATTCATATTGTGTTGATACATTAGGAGAACAATCCATGGGTCATTTTGGATGTTTATAAGTCAACCCCATATCAATCTGAGTCATGGCGTGGCAGGTATCACTCAAAGTGTATCTCTTTTGTTTAAAATGGACATAATTATAAGTGAAAAACAACAATTGACTTACGGAAATCCAACAAAACGTATTCAGATTGTGTTGATACATTAGAATAATGATACATGGGTCATTTTTGACATGTACGTGTCATCTCCACCTCAATCCGAGGCATGGTGTGACTGGTATCATTCAAAGTGTCTCTCTTTTGTTTAAAATGGACAGAATTTTAAGTGAAAACAACAACTAATGTACGGAAATCTAACCAAACACATTTGGATTGTGTTGATACTTTACAGGAACGATCCATGGGTCATTTTTGGCATGTACAATTCAACCCAGCCTTAATCCGAGGCATGGTATGGCCGACATCACTCAAAGTGTCTTTCTTTTGTTTAAAATGGACATAATTTTAAGTGAAAACAACATCTGACAAACGAAAATCTGACCAAATGAATTATGATGGTGTTTATAATTTAGGGGAACAATCCATGGGTCATTTTTAATGTTTAAAAGCCAAACTCGCCTCAATCTGAGGATGGTGTGGCCAGTATCACTCAAAGTTTCTCTCTTTTGTTTAAAATGGACATAATTTTTAAGTGAAAATAACAACAGACATACCGAAATCTGACCAAAAACATTAAAATTGTGTTGATACTTTAGGGGAACGATACATGGGTCATTTTTGACATGTATGAGTCAACCCCATCTAAATCCAAGGCACGGTGTGGCCATTATCATTCAATATGTATCTCTTTTGTTTAAAATGGACAAAATTTTAAGTGAAAACAACAACTGACATACGGAAATCTGACCAAACGCATTCAGATTGTGTTGATACTTTAGGGGAATTATACATGGGTAATTTTTGAATTTTAATAGTCAACCTTGCCTCAATATGAGGCATGTTGTGGCCGATATCACTCAAAGTTTCTCTTTTGTTTAAAATAGAGAGAATTTTAAGTGAAAACAACAACTGACATACAAAAATCTAACTAAATGCATTCAGATTGTGTTGATACTTTAGGGAAACAATATATGGGTCATTTTTTCTGTGTATGAGTCAACCCCATCTCAATCTGAGGAACATTGTGGCCGGTATCACTCAAAGTGTCTCTCTTTTGTTTAAACTGGACAG
This sequence comes from Viscum album, assembly GCA_963277665.1. Lineage (NCBI taxonomy): Eukaryota > Viridiplantae > Streptophyta > Magnoliopsida > Santalales > Viscaceae > Viscum > Viscum album. The sequence continues at coordinate 8,063 of CAUJRU010003049.1, forward strand.
AATTTTAAGTGAAAACAACAACTGACATACGAAACTCTGACCAAACGCATTAAAATTATGTTTATACTTTATGAGAACGATATGTGGGTCATTTTTTATGTGTATGAGTCAACCTAGCCTCAATAATAGGAACGGTGTGACCAATATCACTCAAAGTTTCTCTCTTTTGTTTAAAATGGATAGAATTTTAAGTGAAAACAACAACTGACGTACGGAAATCCGACCAAATGCATTTGGATTGTGTTGATATTTTAGGAGAATAATCCATGGGTAATTTTTTATGTGTAAGAGTCAACCCTGCCTCAATATGAGGCACAGTGTGGCTGGTATCACTCAAAGTGTCTCTCTTTTGTTTAAAATGGACAGGATTTTAAGTGAAATCAACAACTGACATACGGAAATCCGACTAAACGCATTCATAATGTTTTGATACTTTAGGAGAATGGTCCATGGGTCATTTGTAATTTTTACAATCCAACCCCTCCTAAATATGAGGCATGATGTGTCCGGTATCACTCAAAGTGTCTCTCTTTTGTTTTAAATGGACAAAATTTTAAGTGAAAACAACAACTGGCGTACGGAAATTTGACCAAACGCATTCAGATTATTTTGATACTTTAGGAGAATGATCCATGGGTCTTTTTTGACTTGTATTACCCAACCCACTAACCCCCGGGACGGCACCCCCACCCCTCCTAAACACCACCCCACCCCTAGACCCCCCACCCCTAGACCCCCCACCCCCATAGATAGCCACCCCCACTCTCCCTAGACACCACCCCACCCCTCTTGGAAAACCCCACCAACCCCCTGGACACCACCCCACCCCCTTGGACAACCCCATTAATCCCCTGGACCTCCCCCACCCCCCTGGACACCACCCAACCCCTTGGACACCCCACCCCTCTAGACACCCCCACCCCCCTGGACACCCCCACCCCTTGGGAAGCCCCCCAACCCCCTGGACACCCCACCCCCCTAGACACCCCCCATGGATAGCCCCCCACCAAGATGGATAGCCCCCACACCCCGGGACACCCCAACCCCTTGGACGCCCCCACCCCCTAGACGCCCCATCGCTCCTAGACACCACCCCACCACCTGAACCCCCTGGGACACCCCCACCCCCATGGACAAACACCCCACCCCCTGGACACCACCCCACCCCCTTGGATAGCCCCACCAACCCCCTGGACCACCCCACCCCATGGGACACCATCCCACCCCCTAGACACCCCCCACCAATCTGGACACCCCTACCCCTTGGAAAGCCCCCCAACCCCCTGGACACCACCCCACCCCCCTGGACACCCCCACCCATGGACACCCACCAACCCCTGGACAGAACCCACACCCCTCCTAGAAACCACCCACCACCTGGACACCCCACCCCCTTGGACAACCAACCTCAACCCCTTGGACACCACCCCACCCCTGGACACCCCCACCCTAGGAAATCCCCCCAACCCCCTGGACACCACCCCACCCCGTGGCCACCCCCATGGACAGTCCCCCCTGGACAACCCCCACCCCACCCCCTGGACAACCCCCACCCCCTGGACACCCACCAACCCCCTGGACGACACCCCCACCCCTCCTAGACACCACCCCACCACCTGAACACCCCCACCACTAGACACCCCCACCCCTTGGACAACCACCCCACTACCTGGACACCACCCCACCCCCTTGGGCAGCCCCAACAACCCCCTGGACCGCCCCTACGCCCTAGACACCACCCCTCCCCCTAGACACCCCCATGGATAGCCCCCCACCCCCTCTGGACACCCCCACCCCCTAGACACCCACCAACCCCCTGGACGACACCCCCACCCCTCCTAGACACCACCCCACCACCTGGACCCCCTACCCCTAGAAACCCCACCCCCTTGGACAACCCCACTAACCCAATAGACCGCCCCCACCCTCTGGACACCACCTCACCCCCTAGATAGCCCCACCCCTAGATAGCCCCCCCCACCAATACTCTGGACACCACCCCACCCCCTGGACACCCCATGGATAGCCCCCCAACACCCTGGATAGCCCCCCACCCCCTGGACACCCCACCACCCCCCTAGACAGCTCCCACCCCCTGGACGACCCCCACCCCTCCTCGATACCACCCCACCACCTGAACACCCCCGACCCTCTGGACAACCCCACCCCCATGGATAGCCCCCACCATCCCCTGGACACCACCCCACCCCCTTGGACATACCTATCCCCCCGGACACCCCCATATCCCCAGAAACCCGTACCCCCTGGACACCCCTACCCACTTGGAATCCCACCCCAAACCTTTGAACAGCCCCCAACCCCTTGAATTCTGAATTTAATTCTTTATGTATTTAATTAACTTATGAATTATGTGGTAATGGTGTATGGGTATACTTGTTGTATGAGTATACTTGCTGTAATTACCTTACGAATTATGTGTTAATTTTGTATCGGTATACTTATTGATATGCTAATTTTTTTGCAGGTCTTTTTTGGGTGTGCTGCTGTAGAATTTTATATTACAGTAGGCAGGGCATTTATCAATGCTTTTGAGCACAGATAAAGGGGACCCCCCTTTATCAGTGCTGATCTTTAAAACTCTTTTTTAGCACTGTTAAATCCCATTTTGAGCACTGATAAAGTCCATTTTTGTAGTAGTGAATGAAAGATAGCACGACAAAGGTATCACCAACTAAAAGGGTCCTTCCTTTCTTATGAGGCAACATAGTACTCAAATGAATAATTTTAACCACTTCTTCCATCCCCTTGAGGTTTGGAGTTATCCAAGCACTAAAATATGACAACAAACTCTAAAATTATATGAAGAATGAGGAAACGTATTAAAATCAATTACAATCATTAAAAAATTTAAATGTTCACAACATTCCATCACAACCAAAATATAAAAGTAGGTTAGTTAACATTAATTTTTTTTAATAAATACCTCAAAATGTAGAAAAAATTCTAAAATTCAATTGTACAACAAAATTTTGTTCAAGTTGTAATGATGGATTTATAAAAAAAACAAAACAAAAAATCATGTAGAATAAATATTTAAATTCTCATTAGACATATAAACACTCCGATGGTTTTAATTCGTTTTACTAAAAAAATATAAAAACTGACCCAGAAAATAATTTGAATAGATAAAAAAATAATTTTTAGACTACAAATCACTCAAATTTTGCATGTGTCTAAATTTTTAGTGGACCAACATTTTTTCCATCAAGACATCATCCGGGTTATTGAATTACCTATTACAGCCACAAATATGTCCAACTTGATCCAGAATTAAATAATGAGGAATCTGAAGAAAAAAAATTAAGAAAAAATTTACATGCATGAACACACACATACAAATCGAATAGAAAACCATGATAATAACAAGAGAGATCCAAGGATAAGAAATAGAAAAATGTTAAACAAAATGATCAATTGATTTAATTTATAGATTAAAACAAATTTAAAGAAAAAAATATGATCTTAATTGAAGTGAATAAACAATATCCAGAAGAAAACCGAAGTAAACATGACTTCAACCAAAAACCCAAACAATTACTCTAGTCAATTTTATTATTTGAGGCATAATATTTTTTAATTTTAATTGGATTTTATTGAGGTCAAGTCAAGATTGAATGATATAATCAAGCCTACATGACATAGATAAGTGATAATCTAGGGGGTGGTTGGATGCAATGGTTGTCCAAAACATGGAAATACAATGGATATTGTTTCCGATGCTTTCACTGGGGTGTGCATCCACATGTTTGATGACACACTGATTGTATTTCCTTGTATTTATACTTTGCAAAGGCAGGAGACATCTGTCACTTATTCAGGGAAGTTTACTCCTTGATTGAAATAGGATGATGGGATGTCGGTTCCTCCTTCGTGGATTCCTCCTCCGAACTCATTACCTAGTTCGGGTCTCCCTCATTGACTTAAGACATTGTTCTTGAAACTCTTCCTAGTGCGATGTCTTCATGGATACCAGTTAATTACTCTTCTTATGTCAGGACATTCCAAGGGGTCATGTTAGGGTATCAATCTTCGGTCGTGGGAGTAGTCACGTTTTGACCATCGCTAGCATGTCTGGCCGCTGGAGCACCGACATGTCTGGTTTCTTCCCCTTATTATGGGGATTCTAAAGGGCATCAGAATCTTGAGGCATCCCAGGTTGAGTGTGAGGAATTTTATTCTATAGGAATGTCTCTTAGTTTTCCTCAGCTTCCCATGTCTAATATAGGGTATTCTGTGAGTTTAAAATATAGAGAAGATGGTCCCAAACTGATCAAAAAAATGATGAGAGTGGATTAGGTGGGTGTGACCGCTGGAGGATCACTGATGCTGGTGCTAACGTGTGGTTAGTTATCCGGTTATTTCTAGGAGCAATGAGAGAGTGGGTGACATGATCTCACTAGGATGTGATGACCCAGGTAAGAATCAGGATGGACATGTATTGTTGAGAATAGATGGGAGTGATATGGAGCCGACATGAGGGCGATAGTGATGTTGGGATTGAGCCTCGAAGAGACCTCCTACGTATCCCCATGGTAGGGAATCAATGACTAAGTAGTTTGGCAGGGTAATGGGACACCTAAGGAGGTGGCCCATGAGAATGGACTCATAGATGGGACCTGGAGGAAGTGGAACCTTGGGGTTGGGATATGACCTTCCCGAAATACATAGGCTCAAGGGAGAGACTAGGATGAGACATGGGTGATGGTCTTGAACCTCAAGGAGGCTTCCTGCCTACCTTGCATTTGTAGGGATGAAAGTCCACATAGTTCAATATGAGGGGAATAGGATCAGGGTATAGGCATAGGACAATGAACTAATGACATACTAAGGCTTACACCTGGTTAGCAGCCTGATGTTGGTCTAACGCTTGTGGGGAACACCAGAGATGTGAGTCCCAATAAAGGGGAATACAATGGCTTACCGTCGAATGGGGAAAAACGTCTTACCGATGGTTGGGGATGACAATGTCTTAACACTGGTTGGGGTTCCAATGACTTACCACTGATTGGGAAATCACAATGGATTACCGTCGATTGCAAGACACAATGTCTTACCATTTATTGGTGTTGAACCTCAGGGAGGATTCCCACATACCTTGCCTTTTCAAGGATCAAATCCTATGTAGTTTGAATGGGTACAGTTTAACGTCTTATGGGAAAAAGGGACATATAGTTTAATGTCATGTGGGATGGGGGTGAGCCGACATGAAGTGGTTGCATCAAATAGGTGTTGGTCATGAACCACAGGGAGGCTTCCTACATACCTTGCCTTGGAATGGATCAAATCCCACGTAGTTCGGGATGGTGTGAACCGACTTGAAACGGGTCAGATCAAGTAGGTGTTGGGCTTGAGCCTCAGGGAGGCTTCATACATAACTTTTCGTGGAAAGGATCAAAGGCCACGTAGATCAGGAGGTGGGTTGGGGATTACATGCTAAGGTGTCCTGGATAGGATTACATAGTCAATTCTTACTCTAAGACCACATGAGTCATGCTCGGGGTGAGAAACAAGAGGCAGTAGAGACCTGATGATCACGTCATGAAAGGTGCGTCTGTGGGAAGTGGAGTGGTTCTTACACATGGATAGTGGCCCAATGATGAAAAAGGGCTTAGGTGTGGAGTATGAAAAAGAGGAAATAGGGGCTTATGCGTGGTTAGTTGCCCAAGGAGATGTATATTGGTACTTACTCCAGGATGGAGGCCCGATGGCAACAAAGCCCAGAGGGATATGGAGATGGATAGGATAATGAAGGTCCCTATGCCCATCTCTCCTCTTAGTTTTGGCACCAAAGAAGAAAAGAGAATTATGGGTACTAGATCCTATAATAAAGGCTAGGGGATTACACCAAGGTAGTTTCCCTTTCCCACGGACTGGCGTCGCTCCAACAAATAGGATCTCATTTCATGTGAAGAATATCTCACTCCCGTGGAGATGAGCGGGCGTAGATAATGTCTAAGATGGGGCATCCTGCATATGATCCACGAGGAGAGGTCATAGTTTAACATCATGTGCTGAGGACGATGGTGTTGGGAAATCACTCTATACAGACCTAGAGGGTCATACATGAAAAGGGGTTGCAGAGCAAAGGGGTTCACAGGAAGAGGCCTCGTGAAGCATTGGTGCTCCATGTAGTGGAGGGGCTTCACGAAGGGGTATGCTTCATGAAGTAGAGTGTCCTAGCCTATGTATAGGGAAATGTTGCACATGGAGGGTGCTTTGCAAAGCATAAAGGCTCTCATGGAGTAGGGCTTTGTGAAGCAAGGGTGCCTTGTGAAGCATAGCACTGTGAAGTAGTATACCTCGCGAAGCACAGTGATCCTACCTTAGCATGTGATTCACATGTTCCTAGAAGGTAATTCGCGAACCATGAGGTATTTTTGAAGGCCCGATTCCCCTTAGGTATATCCTTCCTTTGCGAAAGCTTGTGAGATTTGCGAAGGGCATCCCTGCTTGAAGAGGGGTTGTGTTTAAGCCAAAGAAAAGGCACTTCACGATGCTAAAGTACCTTGAAGAACTCATTTTTCATAGAGCAGAAAGTTCTTCATGATTTGAGATCTGAGAAGGTAAAGGGTTAGAGTATCCATTCTTTGGGCTTAGGGGAAGCTCGATATTTATAGGCAAGAGGCGGATTGAAGTTGGGATCTCTCGACGTGAAGCCACATGGCACTTTTTCGTCGCTGTAGAGACTCTCGCCTCTTTTCTTCATTGCAGATTTGTAAATTTCCTTCAGATCGCAGAGCCTCCCGCCTCTTTTCTTTATGGAGACTTCACAAATTTCTTTCAGATCGTGGAGCCTCCTGCCTCTTTGCTTTGTGGCGGCTTCGCAAATGTCTTTCCGATCATAGAGCCTCCCACCTCTTTGCTTTGTGGTGGATTCACAAATGTATTTCGGATCGTGGAGCCTCCCACCTCTTTGATTCATGGAGGCTTTGCAAATGTATTTCTGAACATGGAACCTCCCACCTCTTTGCTTCATGGTTCCCGCAAAGGGGGTGGATTCGCGCCAGCCGTAGTGCTGTGGGGCTCTACGAACAGGCTTTGTGAGGCTGCATCATTGGAAGTGGTTTCCTCTTTGTGATTTCTTTTCCTCTCCCCATATTTTGGCGGCAACAAATGCCCCCCATCAGACTTGGAGCTGAGGAGAAAATGAGGGTCTAAGTTTGAGGTTTAATCACCAAAACATTTTGTTCAATCGCAAAGAAGGCTCGTGAAGGTGGGTTGTGAGGTGGAGAGGCGACACACGGGTTGAGAGCGCCACAAAGGTCGCCACGGTTGGATGCACCACGAAGCACAAGGGTTCGTCGCCTATAGATATGGGAGGATGACCTCTCTTTTTTCCCTTCTCACCTCCACATTTTAGTGATAGTGCTATCGATTCATTAAGCTCTGTACAATCCATGATTTCCCTCCGCGAATTGGGATTTCAGCTTTGTGGTGCACAATGAGTCCTTTGACTCTACGATGGTGCACTGCGCGACTTGTGTCTACTAGGTCAGGGGTAGGGCTCTGTGATTTTTGTACGGTATCGAGCTCCATGAACGAGCTACGTGAATGAGCTCTGTTAATGAGATTCATGAGCCAGAACAAAAAAGGGAGCAATTATAAAAATGGAATGGCTCACCCATAAGCTACCACAAGGGTCCTTGTAAATGCTTCTCAGAGGGAAGAGATGGTGAATATATTAGGTATTGGGGATTTCATTAGAATCCATTTAGATCATGATTCACTGGTAGATCTACTATCAGTGAGCTAGAAGAATTACCCACTTTGAAAAAGGATGCCTTTATACGTCTTTGGTTTGAGGGATGACGTCTTCATTATGGAGGCAAGCAGGGATGAGCCAACTTACTAGTTCAAGAGCACATCATTCCAGCGCCAGTGGTTCAGGGTGGCCGATGACCATACTTGGGAGGACATAACAACTGTTAATGTTTATTGTCTATACAAACATGTGAATTATGTTGATGGGAAGGCGCTTCTTCTAGAGAAATCATCTCCATTGTACCACACCATCCTAAAAGTGGCCCTAGGGATCCTGGAGAAGGGGTGGACCGATGAGTGGGATCTGCACTAGGGTAGATATTTCATGGATGATTGGGCTTGCGCCTACTGGGTATGTGCCTTTTCCAAGGAGTTTGGGGTAGAGTTTAGGGGAGTGGGCATATACAAGGAAGCTTGGGCTTCCCAATTCTATATCTACCAGTTGAAGCGGTTGATGCTAGAATTTTTGAGTAGATGGTCATCGAGGACCAACACTTTTCATTTGCACTATGGAGAGGTCGGCATCAGCCTGTGGGACCTGCACCAAATCTCAGAGGTCTCGATAATGGGGGAAATATATGATGATTTCCTCCCGTTGTGAACTCATGAAAGGACCTAGAGAAAATTCTTCCTTTGGAAAGGGCATTGATGGACCTGGTGCTAGGGGAGGACAAATAGTTGATGAGGGATGCATATTTCAAATGGTGGTTCAAGAAGTTCCTAAATTTCTTAGAAGATTGGAAGTTCCTTATGAGGCCTCAGACCTTCCCAAAGGCGGTTCAACAGGGCAAGAATCACTCATACTGGCGGCTCTTGGAGGATAGATAGTGGAAAACCTGGGGATTCAATGTCAGTACTGAGCAGCAACCAGTGGTTAGGTTAGCTACATTCATTGCGGAACTTATCTGCAGTTGGATCCGGCCATTTAGGGACACGAACATGGGTGTGCAACCGAGCACATTCATTATGGATTCCATGTTGTAAATAGGGGGATGTGTCAACCTTAGGATCCCAATGTTTTCAAAGATGTATAAGGTGCTGTGGCATATTAGTGAGGGGAAGAAGATACAAAGGATATGCAGGCCATTTCACCTTCTGTATGGGTGGATAGTGGCACATATTAGGGGTATATATGAATATTTAAACCCCATATCCCCTCTAGGATCGAATATTCTCCCAGCCATTCTGAATGTGGTGGGGAGCTTTTTGACTATACTGACCCCACTGTTGGTGTTGAACCGGGTCTGGAAGGCGGATAAGTTCAACTTCCACCCTTTCCCATTGCCAACAGGTGTGTTCACTAATGACAGACAAGGAACAAAAGAGAATTGGTACTACCTTATGTCTTTTTGGGGTGGATTCCTAGTGGCATAGGTTGACCATGAGTCCCTTTGAAAATAGTACACCTGCACCATTTCAAGAGACAGTTTGGTGTATGTAGCGGCAGACCCTGCGGGTCTACTTGGGAGTGCACAACGGGGAGCACCCTTGTGTGATGAGGAAATTGTGGATCATGTTCATGTGGGAGCATGAGAAGATGTGGAATGATCTACCTTCACCAACAGTCATCTTCAGGATGGTGAAGGAGTACACCAAGAGCTGGGAGGTGGCCTACCCGAGGGAGATACTGAAGCAGAAAACTATACGAGTCAGTGATGGGATGTCTCCCCAATCTTGAGGCTAGGTCCATAAGGCAGAGAGGACATCTCATGGTGGTGAGGCTATAGTGGCAGCGAGGCCCACACCGGTCAAAAGAGATATAGCTGCAGTGGATCCAGAAATCCCAGAGGGACAGAGTCATTTAGAGGGGAGGCCACCCAGGGGGTTCCGTAGGATATCCACCTAGGCTCTGGGGAAGCGCCTGTTCCATATAGACATGCCAAATAATGCAGTCTTCTCAGAGGCTTGGGACATCTAGGATGTCAACAGAAAATTACTCAGCCCGTCTGAGATGTGTCAACACCTGAACCATCTCAAGATGGATTTTTCAGGGATCGGCCCTGTCAGGGATGAATTTATAGTATCCCAGGCGGAGGGGGAGCAATACCTAGCTGAGATGAAGGATTTTGTGCACTCTGTGGTGCACCGCGTCCAATGAAGGATCGGGTAAAGGTGTTGTTGGATCAAAAAACCACTATGATTTTTTTGGACGCTGAATTAAGATAACACTTCCCTATACCGTAAGAATCAGACGAGTCCTCATGGGGGGAGGAAGCTGGTCGAGGGATCCCTTTGGAGGAAGGTGAGGTCGGCGATTCAGACCCAGAGCTGGAATAATTCACAGAGGCCCTTGAGGTAAAATCCTAACCACTCCCCTGTAGTTTTCACCCGAGTTGTTTAGGAATTCTCAACTAACATTTGAACTGTGCAAGAGGGCCTCATATAAAAAACCTGTAACACCCTGAATATTTCAAAACCTTATAAATAGAAATTGTGTGTTTAATGCCTTTAAAGTTTTCCCCTTTTAACCAAACAAAATATAAAAGATAAAACACATAACTTCTTATTTAATAACCTAACACTGAAGTGTCTTAAAACATTTTGAGTTTACAAGGAAAGATCACTAACCAAAAATGCCTAATAAAAACCCTTGTAAGATCACTGGAAGGCTACCCAAGATAAAAACCATCCCAACATCATAATATGGATCATTAGAACCCATCATGAGAATCAGAATAGCTAGTTCCACCGTGGCCGTGCTAAGTACCAATGGTATGATGAGAACCATTCTCCTTCTTAAGAAACTAAGACACCCCAAGTCTTGGTTTTATAGGGCACCAATCTGACTGTTACCCCAAGTAGCCGTTGGAAGCTCGACAACTATAATTATAGCCGTTAGTCCTATAAGGTTTTAATTAAAGATCAATTAAGTACAAATTCACAATATGATTTGCAAAATTTTAAGATAAAACTCCAACTACGATAGGATGCTTCATGTTACATTTAGGTTTTGAGAAAAATAATAAGTAATTCATAAACACTTTACAAATATTTTAATTCTAATGTAAATAGGTTCATTTCTTAAACAATGTTACAAATATTATTTAATATCTAGAAATCAAATTATATTTCTAATTAAGTCTTTATATAAGGGTTATTATATGAGTTAATAAATGTTAATTTATAATTCTCATGTTAAAATTTAATGTTCAAACCCATTTATAATAAAATCCTTGTTTTTAAAAGAAAATTTTCTATATAGTAGTACTACCTTTAAAACTTCATGTTTTTTTTGTTTCTATAAAAAATTTATCTCTCAAGGGCCATACCTTGGTTGAGACGAGGGAGGTAGAACATGTTGAGTGGCTAAGATTGGACCTAATCTCATGTGTGGGCCAACCCTTATTTGATCATAGGTAACTCGGAGTGCACACAGGAGATATTGTGTGTGTAGCACAGGGGTGTGCACGTGGTGCGTATGGGTGCATGCTGGAGCATGCGATTTGGTAGGCCGAGGAATGTGGGAGGCGGAGGCCCTTGTATAAGGCCTCCTGTGTGTGTGATGTGTTTTTAATAGCACCCTGGGAGGCCAAAGCTTATAAGGGTGCTCGACGTGCCCCGTGGTTTCGATGTGAGAACCAATTTTTCGGCCGAAACAAAATCGTGGTCGTTGGATCTCCCATCGTGTGATCTTAGCCGTTGAACCGATCCTGGGTTCAACTCTCATGTGACTGCGGTATATCACCACATTCTTTTTGAGCCGTTCGATCATATGCAATATAATCGCAGCCTAACGAAGATTTTAAAAAATGCCACTTTGATCCCGAGCCGTCCGATCAGATCTAGACTCAATCTGAGTCGTCCACTTATTTTATAAACCATGGGCGTACACCAACCATTAGATCAAGTTATGCCCTATCTGGGCTGTCCGTTCTTCCTCCGGTCTTCTTCTCTACGGTGTGTCCCATACTAGTGGCATACTCCCCCTTTCCCCCATTTCTCTACACTCACCGGACCCTCCACTCACTCACAGATTCCGCAAGGGATAACTTTTAGGCCACTTGGGCCTCAGTTTTCCACTCTCCTTATTTTAAAATACTCTACATGGGTTTAATATATATAAAAACTTCACCGAGGCATCTGAAGAACCCCTCGGTTCTTTGCACTCAACCACCAGCGGATCTCCTCAAATCATTCCAATTTTCCATGTCTCCTGAGCACCTCCTCCTCCTCAAGCTATTGTAAGGGACATTTTTTTTACCTATTTCATTTTGCAAACCGATTATATATATGCTTTGTGTATAATTGGATATACAATATATATATATATATATATATATATATATATTCAGTATTGGATCGTTCCTCTCTTCCAACCAGGGTGTAAGGGATCGTTTTCAATAGGTTTTATTCATCAAACCCCTGTTTTACTTTTCTATATATACAATATATATATATGTATACATATACATACCTATGTATATTTTTAGTGTATATAATTATCTAAACACCTTAAAACCCTTCCTGATTAAGGGTTTCCAGGGAGGTTGTTTATATTTTGTGAACTCGAATAATTTATTTGGGGTTAGTTTCCAATATCACTCATTATATGTCTTATATGTATATATTTTTGGGTGTATAAGTACACACACACACACACACATATATATATATGTATATAACCCCAACCCAAATCTATTTTAATATTTTAAAATAAACCAGTATGATATACAAAGGATTATATACACATAAAGGAGATTTTGAATTTACTTATATTATGCAAATCCCATTTTTTGTAAACTTTGTATATTTTGGTGTATAATTATGTAATTATGCAGATATGTTTTCCAAAACAATCGATTATGACTTTCAAGACATGAATAATAAGACTTAAGTAATATTCTATGTTCGAACTAAGTTTAGGGTTAAATGGAATTATGTTTCTAAAACCTAAGTATATACATGTATACATACTTATGTAGCACCATCAAAATCAATTTTATAATTTTTAAAAGATGATTTCCAAGCTTTAAGTAATGTTTTAGATGCAAAATGTCATTTGGGTTCAATTGGATTTATATTTGGTGTAAAAAATCCTAAATTTCATTTATGTGTGAACTTTGAGTTACCCATGTTATAAACCATACATGTTTTTGTATTCATTCAAGTGGTTTTATTAATTAAATATTTATTTGAAATATTTATTACATGTAAGATGTTAGTAAATATTATTTTGGTTATGGAAATACTAAATATGTACATCTCTTGTACATAAAGTTGTGCAAATATTTTTATATGAATAATTTCCAAAAACCCTATTTCCAAGTAATGAATAATAGAATTTAATTAAGCTTTTGATACAAAAAATGCATGTATGATCTTAATGAATACTAATTTTAGTGGTTAAACCAAAATGTGCTTATGTAAAACCTGCATTGATTATATTAACTTCATTGTGATTTTAAATTATTTTTTAAGGATTAAAAAGATTTGAGGAATTATGTGTTTTCCCATTAAATGTTTATTACATAATTAACCCCCAGTAGTTATTGTTATTAGTTGATCAAGTTGTGATTTGGTCTAATTTCATGCTCACTAGAAATTTTATTAGCACGCGTTTTATTAAATGTGCATGAAATAGAGAATTTATTCTAAGAAGTTATCATTTTATGTGACAAACCCTAATCACTCGTCATTTTATGTGTTATCTTATGTGCAAAAAAAATGTTTACCATACTATATATGCCTTTGATTATTTATTTCCATATCTTCAATGTTATGTCGATGTGTAAATCAACTACTTTAGAACAAGAAGATAAATTATTATGAAAGTATATATATATATGTATGTATATACATGTGAATATGTACATGCATGACATATGTATCAAATGTTGTTTACAAGTTTTAATATATGAAAACCCAGTGCAGATGTATACATATTTAATGCAAGCTAAAAATGTTTTCAGAAAACCCGACTCTCGAGTGTGGTAGACAGGAAGGGATTGGGTGTGGGTCCATCTTGGAATGTCATTAGTCGAGGAGTCTCAGAATTAGTTATTTTGTTTTTAGAAGCTTGCCTAATGATTTCAGAAAAACACTGGAGTATTTTTGGGTAATATCAATTGAAAATATAATATTAAAAGTGGTATGGGGCACCTTGAATATCAGACCTTATTGATATATGAAGAATGTATTGGACTTCCGTGTTGGGGTCCAGTTAAAAGTAATCCCTCCAGGTTGGAGACCGTTAAAATAAGCTCCTTGATGCATTCATATTTCTCGATAACGTCAGATTGGGTTATTACCCTTAGGTCATGGAACGAGGCCTTGACATTCAGACATGAGTCTGACATTATATGTTTCCTAATTATGTTTCAGTATATGACCAACCAAGTGATTATTTCGACTAGAGAAATATCCCTGGTTATTGAACCAGTACCTATGAGTATGAGATTAATGTCCACATGACATATGATGAGACAGTGATGATGCATGATCAGTTTACCTTTCCAGAATTTTAAATGTTAAAATTACATTAATCATGTCATATTGTGAATTTTTATATGTTGTATTGTTTATGCAGAACTCTGAAAATGTTCATGGTTAGTAGTAATTGCATACCTTGCATGCTATGCCTACTTTACTTGTTATTATTTATGCATTTTTATACAAACATGCTTACTATCTTTTAGTTAAACGTTCAAATACTTGTATATGAAATGCTTTAATTGTTTTATAGTGACCTTTCAAATGTCATGATGTTTTATTCAGAAGAATAATTTTGTTGTATGTGAACTTATTTTCAAAGGAAGTTTTCAAAATCTGTATTAAGTATTTTCAAAACCCTTACTGAGTATTTCAATTCTCACCCTATGTTTTAAATTAATATTTTTCAGGTATCAAGTCTTCAATGAAGTTTTCAGAATGCAGCTAGTTTTCCCAGAACCTAAACGTCATGGTCCTCTGTAGCATGATACATGATGTAATAAATGTAAATATGATGTTTTAATTGTGGTACAACATGTCTAATGGGCACCGACTCCAGGAATTCGGGGCCGGGTCCTTACAGTTGGTATCAGAGGATAGGTTCAAACAATTCTAGAAAAACCAGATAATAGAAATATGTAACTACAACTAAACCTTACTAAGTGGGTTTGTTATAATTTTCAGATGGAAGATGAAAGATCACTAACAAGTCTTTTGTCCCTTACCACTGAAATCCTTGAGAATATAATCATTAAGTCATGTATGGAAGACTATGAACCCTTTGGGAACCTCCAACTATCCTGCAAGCTTCTTTACTAAGTGTCGAACAACTCAAATATCCTTTGACTCTTTCATGGAATGAGTCATGTTTACTATCATATAACTTATGCAAAACTTGCATACAATAAGCGTAGGGGGAAATATTATGAAGGTCTTTTTCTATGTTTTACCCTATCTTCAAACTATCTGGCTAAAAGGTTTTTTTAGGAAGCTACAGAGGAGAGAAATCTCTGTGCAGCCTATCTTTTTAATGTTTTGAGTTTCAGTCTGTACGGGAGACTATTTGACATCAAACCCATCTAATTTGAGGTAGTATGACGAATATATAGGGACTAAGTTCATCTGGATATCACTGAGCTTTACACCTATCATGCCTTTATCTAGAAGCCAAATTATTTTATGCGGGAGTTTAACCTCACTTGCCCAAGGTGTGTCTGGACAAGAGAGATCGAGGAACTGGGAACCACCCTGGGAATAGAGTTGAGGACATCAGCAAACTGGTTATGGATATGGGCTCTGTAAAAGTACAACCTAGTTGCTTTATGTTCTTTTCTTTTATAGTTGCTAAATCCTAGAGTGTTTGAGTAAGGACATCACTAAGGATGTCAGGGAGGCTCTGTCAGCGAGTCAGTAGGAGTTCGTGTGGTAGACTCAGGCACTGATGTATAAACTTATGTGTTATTGAAATATTATTTGTTTTCCATTCTTGTCTCTACTTTATATGAACTATTAAGTGAATTCTCATGAATGTATTTTCTGATTGTTGGAAAAACAAATATCTCATCCCTGCCCGATGAAATTTTGGAAGAAATCTCAATCAGGATGTACACCGTAGACTATCCCTCTTTCCTCCATCTACAAGGATCATGTAAACGAATGTTTGATTTGTCCAACAACCATGAAATTATTCGTTCCTATCAAGGGGTTGACCATGTATTCAAACTCATCTCCACTACCCAACTCCCTTATTATAGGCAGAGGGGGAGATACTTCGAAGGTCTTTTTCAACGTTTCACTTTGGCAAAAAAATTTTCTTCCAGAGCATGTTTCCTAGTAGCTGCCCAAGATGGGAACTGCAGAGCAACCTTCATGTTCCAAATTCTAAACCGCAGTCTATCTGATCGCATCATTCCAATGGAATATCTTGAGTGTGATATAGTACGGCTGAGTACCAGAGAATATGTCCATTCAGACATCCCTAATTTTATTACCGCTCGAGCCTCCATATGGAAGCCTGTGTGTAGAACACATGAGCATGAGTTCAAGACATACTGCTAAAGGTGTATCTGGACCAGTGAAGTAGAGGAACTGAGTACCAACCTGGGTATTCTGTTGACCGAGCCAAATCTCCCATTTTGGTGATGCAGATCATTTGGGGGTTTTATTTTTTAGTTTATGAATAGAATTGCGAGGATGCAATTCTTTGAAAGAGAAGATAATGTAACACCCTGAATATTTCAAAACCTTATAAATAGAAATTGTGTGTTTAATTCCATTAATGTTTTTTCCTTTTAACCAAACAAAATATAAAAGATAAAACACATAACTTCTTATTTAAGAACCTAACACCGAAGTATCTTACAACATTTTGAGTTTACAAAGAAAGCTCACTAACCAAAAATGCCAAATAAAAACCCTAGTAAGATCACTAGAAGGCTACCCAAGATAAAAACAATCCCAACATCATAATATGAATCGTTATAACCCATCATGAGCATCAGAATAGATAGTTCCACCATGGCCGTGCTGAGTACCAGTGGGATGATGAAAACCATTCTCCTTCCTAAGAAACTAAGACACCCCATGTCTTGGTTTTATAGGGAACCAATCTGACCGTTACCCCAGGTAGCCATTGGATGCTTGACGACTATTATTATAGCCATCAGTCCTATAATGTTTTAACTAAAGATCAATTAAGTACAAATTCATAATATGAATTGCAAAATTTTAAGATAAAACTCCAACTACGATAGGATGATTCGTGTTAAATTTAGGTTTTGAGAAAAATAATAAGTAATTCATAAAAACTTCGAAAATATTTTAATTTTAATGTCAATAGGTTCATTTCTTAAAAAATGTTACAAATAGTATTTAATATCTCCAAATCAAATTATATTTATAATTAAGGCTTTATATAAGGGTTATCATATGAGTTACTAAATGTTAATTTATAATTCTCATGTTAAAATTTAATGTTAATACCCATTTATAATAAAATCCATGTTTTTAAAAAGAGAATTTTCTATATAGTAGTACTACCTTTAAAACTTCATGTTTTTTTAGTTTATAAAAAAACATTATCTCTCAAGGGCCAGCCCTTGGTTGATCCGAGGGAGGCAGCACACGTTGAGTGGTTGAGCCTGGCCCTCAACCCATGCCTGGGCCAGCCCTTGTTAGAGCATAGGTAACTCAGAGTGCACATAGGAGTGCTTGTGTGTGTGGTGTGGGGGTGTGCATGCGTTGCGCATGGGTGCAAGCTGGAGCACACTCTTGGGTAGGCCGAGGCCTGTGGGAGGTGAAGGCCCATGTATAAGGCCTCCTGTGTGTGTGATGTGTTATTTCCATCACCCAGGGAGGACAAAGCTTATAAGGTAGCTCGGTACGCCCCGTGATTTCAATGTGGGAACCAATATTTTGGCCGAAATGAAATCGTGGTTGTTGGATCTCCCATCGCGTGATCTCGGCCATCGAACTGATCCCAGGTTCAACTCTCAAGCAGTCGCGATATTTCACCACATTTTTAGCCATTAGATCCTATGAGATCTAATTATGGCCATTTGAAGATTTTTAAAAATCCTTCTTTGATCCTGAGCCGTCCGATCAGATCTAGACTCAATCTGAGCTATCCACCTATTTTATAAACCATAGGCATACACCAGCCATTAGATCATGTTAGGCCCAATCTGGGCTATCTATTCTTCCTCTGGTCTTCTTATCCACGGCGTGTCCTAGACTAGTGGCCTACTGCCCTTTTTTCCCCATTTTTCTACACTCACCGGACCCACCACTCACTCACGGATTCCGCAAGGGACGACTTTTAGGCCACTTGGGCCTCAGTTTTCCACTAGCCTTATTTTAAAATACATTTCATGGGTTTAATATATATAAAAAATTCACCAAGGAGTCCAAAGACCCCTTCAGTTCTTTGCAATCAACCTCCAGTGGATCTCCTCAAAGCCTTCCAATTTTCCAGGTCTCCCAAGCACCTCCTCCTCCTCAAGATATTGTAAGGGACATTTTTTTTACCTATTTAGTTTTGAAAACTGATTATATATATGATTTGTGTATAATCGTATATACAATATGTATATATATTTATATATATACATTCAGTATTGGATCGTTCCTCTCTTCCAAGCAGGGTGTAAGGGATCGTTTTCAAGCAGTTTTATTCATCAAACCCCTGTTTTACATTTCTATATATACAATATATATATATATATATACTTATGTATATTTTTTGTGTATATAAATATGTAAACACCTTAAAACCCTTCCTGATTAAGGGTTTCTAGGGATGTTGTTTATGTTTTGTGAACTCGAAATATATAACTACGACTGAACCTTACTAAGTACGACTGAACCTTACTAAGTATGACTGAAACTTACAGTTGGTATCAGAGGATAGGTTCAGACAATTCTAGAAAAACCAGATAATAGAAATATGTAACTACGACTGAACCTTACTACGTAGTTTTGTTATAATTTTCAGATGGCATACGAAAGATCACTAAAAAGTATTTTGTCCCTTCCCAAATAAATCCTCGAGACTATAATCATTAAGTCATGTATGGAAGACTATGAACCCTTTCGGAACCTCTGACTATCTTATAAGCTTCTTTACCATGTGTCGAACAACTCAAATATCCTTCGACTCTTCTGTGGAATGATTCATATTTACTATTGTATAACTTATGAACAACTTGTGTACAATACGTGTAGGGGGAAATATTATGATGGTCTTTTCCTATGTTTTACCCTATATTCAAAATATCTAGATAAAAGGGTTTTCTAGGAAGCTGTAGAGGAGGGAAATCTCTGTGCAGCTCTATCTTTTTCAAGTCTTGAGTTTCAGTCTATACGAGAGACTCTTTGACATAAAACCCCTCAACTTTGAGGTAGTACGACAAATCTGTAGAGACTAAGTTCATCTAGATATAACTGATCTTTACACCGGTCATGCCTCTATCTGGAAGCCCAATTGTTTTATGCGGGAGTTTAACCTCACTTGCCCAAGGTGTGTCTGGACAAGAGAGATCGAGGAACTGGGAACCACCTTGGGAATAGAGTTGATGAAATTAGTTAACTGGTTACGTAGATGGGCTCTGTAAATGTAAAACCTAGTTTATTTACGTTCTTTTCCTTTTTTAGTTGCTAAATCCTAGAGTGTTTGAGTAAGGACATCACTAATGATGTCAGAGAGGTTGTGTCAGTGAGTCAGTAGGAGTCTGTGTGGTAGACTCAGGAACTGATGTATAAACTTATGTGTTATTTAAATATTATCTGTTTTCCTTTCCTGTCTCTACTTTATTAGAACTGTTAAGTGAATTCTCATGAATGTATTTTCAGATGGCTGGAAAAACAAATATCTCATCCATGCTCAATGAAATTTTGGAGGAAATCTTAATCAGGATGTGCACCGTGGACAAACCAATATCTCCTCCCAGAACCTTCAAACTTCCCAAAAATATATAGAGGGCCACACCTCAGTGTCCCGATGACAAGAACTCAGGACATAGACCAACTGTTTTATCTCTGGAAGTATCCTTCACAGAATACGTAATTTTCGTTCATCGATCAGATTAACCGATGCTTGTGTGCCCCTTGTATGCATGGTTATTCAAATAGAATGTGCTGCCTTGGAAAGGTTTTCTAGAGCTACTAGCGGTGCCTTTCCTAGGGGAACACCGGTGGTCATGGAAGAAACATTCGAACTGACCAGGTTGCAGTGTATCAGATCACTAGTGGGACCGTCAGCAGGACATAGCCTGAGATCATTGCGGTGGGATCCGACGACGAGGATCAAATGAACAAAATGGGTCCTGACATACCCGATCAAACACCAAATTTAGATCCTGCTAACAAGTTCCTAGAGGTGTTTCCCACATACAAACCTGCTGACCCCACAAACCGAGATGAGACGACCTCTGACGAAGAAGATAGCAAGATCGCCCATCGTAATTCATGGAAGCTACTCAAGCGCTTTATCAGGGAGACTCCTCATGTGCAATGGATAGACCAGATGGGGAGGCTTTATTCCTAGATGCACGAGCTACGTTCTGGGGGATTAGATGCCCAACATCCCCATATGCTAATTTGGGAATTCATGGATGAGAAGATTTGGGAGAATGATCGCAGCCTCGGTGTGGGATGGAAATAGAAGAAATCGGTGAACATTAGGAGGCTTTAGATAACAAAATGGGAGGTTCAGCAGTTTCGAGCATGATCAGACGATCACTCCACTTTCCTAAATGCACAATCATAGATCATGTCGCACCTGAAGTCCCAAATGACAGAGGCCGAAGAAGGAATAAAGCAAGATTTCGAGGAGATAGCCACCATCTGAGCGGACGAGGAGCGGGCTCGGGTTGCGGCTAACGAATTATGCCCCATTTCTTCCAAGGAGGATTTGGAAGTAAACATGCGATAAAAGATCCTAGATTCGAAAATCTAGAGAGTGGCAGAGCTGGAACACTCTATCAAAAAGGTCAACCCATCCATGGGAGGGGTCAATCCTCGGGTGTTGTAACGCTCACAAAATTTTTAATTGTACTTTCATTATTTGATTGTTGATGCTACATTCTTTCATGGGTTCCATTATTTGTTTTGGTATACTGCACATCTATTACATTCATGAAGCATCCAATGATCAATCCCTAAGCTCATGTGGGTCGGGCTTGGTGTGAGAAACAAGGGATGACCACCTCATTGTGCCATCTGAATATGAGAGTGTTGACCAAGATTCAGGCATCCAGGGTTTGAACAACCAATCCAGACCTTTGAGAAGAAAATAGGGGAGGCCTGACTGGAGGGGGAAGTTCTTAGAATAGTCAAATTTCCATTTTTTCAATGTGCTCTAGTGCATGAGTGGGGAAATTCTAGGTGCAGTAGAATCAATCCGAATATAGGGAAATGGAAGGTGTGAATCAAGATACCCAAAATTTATAACACTATAGGGATGGCATGATAATGATGGGTAATTGTTGATCATGTTTGAAACACATCATCCTTATTATATTATCCTGAAATGGGGATAACAAATGAGGGATGACCGTAGGCCATGTTCGAAACATGGGGCCTGACTCAAAATTTTATCCATTAGTCTTCTAGAATGTTGGCCTAGGAAAGTAGGTGATCCATAGGCTGAGCATCCATACTGTTAGTGGGTTTATTTAGACATGAAAGAGGACAAGGGTCAGAATAAAGGACACACAAAGTGTGGAGGGTGGATTGATGGGTTGTTCAAATGGAGTTAAACACTCTTGAAATTATGCTGCCGTGGTGAAGACACATTAGGTGGGTGCATCGGTCTGATCAGGGATCATACCTACTTTCGAACAGGACCACTATGATAAGGACCTGTAATGACTTGTAGTTTTATGTCATACCAATGAGGATGATAGAAATGTAGTTTAACGTCATACGGTGAGGAAAGTGCACATATTTTTAAGGTAATACTTCCTAGACCAAGGTTAACAATTTAAAGTCATGTTACATAGACTATAGGCTACTAGTTTAAGGTCATAGAGACTGGACCATGATCGGGGCCAAGGGGCCAGAAGGTTTAATGACCCTGGGGCTGGGTCCAAGGAAAAATTCCTGGGTGTCACTATATATCCCCTAAGGATGAGAATCAAGAAAAATGTAGTTCTTAAACACAACATGGTTAGAGAGAAATTCTGGTAGAGGAAACCCTCTTTGACGAAGAAACTGGCACATCCCATAGTTAATATGGGGCATCCTGAACTTGTTCAGCGTATACCTATAGTTTAGTGTTAAGAGTTGAGGAAACATGGACTCGTGTAGTTTCACATCATACGAGAGGAAAGGGAATGAAAGGGGAGATCCCAATAAGGTATTATGATATGAAGTAGCTATAAAACCGATGTGAATAATGAAATAAAGAGTCTGCAACACACCACGTATTCCTAGAAGAAGTTTTTTAGGTCAAGGGACCGAGGGTGAGAGTTAGGCTGGGACCGAGGCAATGTGCTCGGATGTTCCTATGTACCTAATTAGGATGGTAATCAAGCCGCACAAAGCTTTGGAATCATTGTTTAACATCATATGAGACGAAGGGCCCGCGTGGCATAGCGACACCAGTACACACCCCACCAAAACTACTAAGCCCACGTGAGTTATGATCGATGTGGGAAACAAGGCATAGTGGTGAGATTTCCTGGTACTGGAAGTCACACATTAGGGGAAATGTGATGCTAGGTTAGTGACATCCCAAAATTATTGACCCGCCTGATTAACGTACATAGATCTGTAGAGGTGTAGAACTGTGTGCTGGAATTCCACTTGAACATAAGTAAGTGGAAAGATTTGAATCATGGCACCAGAGATCTGGATCACAATGATAACGATGTGATGATAGAGGATAAGTTTTAAACACATTATAAACATAGTATCTATTTCATGTTATCCTAGAATGGGGACAAACAAATGAGGGTTGACTACTAACCATGTTCAAAACATAGAACCTATCGCAAATGTTTTCTGAGGTCTTCAGGGGTATTGGCCCGAGATGGTAGGTGTGCCAATGTGACATGAGACTAGGCCATAAACGGGGTACTTTCAGAAATGAAAGAGGATGAAGATCCAAATAACAGGCTCATGAATTTTAGACATGGAACAAGGTAATGTCCATGTGAAAATTCCACATTTTGGGCTCTTTTTCACAATGCATTTTAATGAAAAAATAAGAGGCATCAGGTAGAGGGAGTCAAATACTTTTCCAAGTGCAAGGATCCTGGGGTCACACACTCCAAGATTAAAGTCGTAGAGTGGAACATTAAGAGGGAACCTGATTTAATAAAGTTCCTGTAGGGTGGTGAAGTAGTCAAACCCAATACGTAGTTCCCTCAGGGAGATCTTAGTTTAGGTTCGTAGAACTCAGTACAGGCTAGGAAGAGACAAGGGAGGTACATGGTGTGGATGTTGCAAAACCTGACACAAATGAGATCCAAAGAGGTACTCACCACACCACATACTTCCAAAGGATTTTGTGCAAAGGGTCTGAAAACAGGGAATGATTTAAGATTCCTTGGTCTGGACCCGAATATAGAATGTCCGGGTATTCCTACGTATCCCAAGAGGATGGTAATCAAGACACACGTAGTTCTTGGAATGTTGTATTTATGCCTTGTAGAAAGTTCATAGAGAGATATTATCTTGAGGTTTGAGAGATCGGACCAGAGATGGTAAGAAATGAGGGAGACACATGGTGAGGTAATTATAAAACCCAATGTGAATGAGGACCTAGAGTCTATATCACTATGTGTTCCTTGGGGAGGTCTTCGGTCGAGGGACCAAAAATGAAAGTTAGGTTGGGCCAGGGGAAAAGTGTCTGGGCATTCCTGCACACCCCATGAGATTGGAAATCAAGCCATAGGTAGTTATAGATATGGAATGGTAAGGTAGCAGTGCCAGGGATGATAAGGTCGTGTGGGTCTGGTCCACACACGAGAGGAAGCAACATTTGATAGATCTTGTTCGTCCTTTAGGTTTGATGTGTTTTTTGTGAGGTGATAAACCTAATTCAGAGAATCTTGGCATCACTATAAGAATAAAGACACATGTAGGCATTGAAAAATGGTATGGTGGATGACCAATACCCAACATGATGTCCCCTTCGAGTGAGGAAATCACAATGCAATTCCGTTTTTCGTCATGCGGAAAAGATGATAATGACATAGTTTGGGGTCATGTGATAGGACCAACCAATGAATTTTAACATCGTGTAATAAAGATTCAATAATTTAAAGTCATTTAGGACCATGAGACATAGTTTAACGTCATATGTATTGGACACATATAGAAGAAACGAGGTTTTAGAGGAGAATTGCATGGCGTGATAAAGCATACTCGACGTGGATGAGGACGAGGTCCACACCACACCACGTGTAATTCTGGAGAAGAAACCTCAGGAAAAGGGGCCAAAAAGGTCAAATAATATAGGGATAGACCTATGGATGAAATGTATAGGTGTTCCTACATATCCCATGAGGATGGGAATCAAGCCATACGTAGTTCTGAGGGTGCAGTTTAACGTCTTGCGGGATGAGGAGCATGAGAGAATAGCTCCTATAAGGGAAGTATGTGGTGTAACTATTGCAAACCCGACATGAAGGAGGATTTAAGTCCTACACCACACCTTGAAATTCCATGAAAGCCAGGGACACGTGATCTACACTCAATGTGGGAAACAAGGGTGGAGAAGGTCTTTGCAATGCATGGAACACATGAAAGGGGAAATCGGTGTGGAGCCCTGAATGTTGCCTTACCCCTAGTTTTTTCATCCTAACGTGCGAATGCACACTGAGGGATAGTACCAAGAGTGTCGAAATTACACTTGGACATGATGGAGTGGAAAATTATGTGAATCATGCAACCAAAATTTAGGTCTTGATAGGGTTGGCATGATGATGAGGGATAACTATTGACCATGTTCACAACACAACATCTATATCGTGTTATCTGAAATGAGAATGACAAATGAGCATCAACTGCTGGCCATATTCTCACTGTGGGACTTGTATCAATTTTTCACTCGAAATCCTCATGGATGTTGACCTGAAATGGTAGGATATCCCTTGGTATAAGTATCTGTACTATTCAGGGGTCCTTTTTTATGTGAAAGATGATGAAAGCCCAAATGAAGGGGAAAAAGAAGCCTAAAAAATGGGTGAGTGCATGTCTAGGTAGAATATGACACTCAAGGTCCTGAACCAGAGTACTCCTGGGCACATTGGTGAATCATCTAAGAGGGTCGAGGGGCCCAATTTAAGAGCATCTCACTTGAAAAGATGAGTGTAGGATAGGGGGATGGGGGGCTCTTAGGAGAAAGAGGTATGTGGTGTGGTTGTTACAAACCCGACGTGAATGAGGAAATAAGCCCATACCACATTGTATACCCCTCCCCTAGAAGTACCCATTCCATGGGGCTAGGATGATAAGGAGGTTTCTAAGAGATGGGGTTGGACCCAAATACTAAATGTTCGAGTGGTCCTATGTACCCCATAAGGATGGGAATCAAGCCACACATAGTTTAGGAGGATGTTGTGCAGTTTCATGTCAAGCAGTGAGGACGCAGATAGAGGCAAGGTATCTCAATAGGAGATGCATACGACACATAGGGTAACCTGATGTGAATGAGAACATAATCCTGTACTAAATCGTACAATCCTGAATGAGAACCTGGGCCAGGGGGATGAAAAGGTCAAGCGATCCAAGACAGAAAGTCCCATCCAGTTCACAGTTTAACATCTTGCGGTGAGAATGATAATGGAGGGGTGTACCCAGGGGATGTATGCGACATGGAAAAAATATCCCGACATGAATGAGGACATAGATTCTAGGCCATATCGTACAATCCTGAGTGAGAACTTGGGTCAAGGGACCAAAAAGGGGTGAGGGACCTGAGATAGGAAGTCCTGGCATGTTTTCAATTTAACGTATTTCAATGAGGATGATTGAGATCTTAGTTTAAGGACTTAGTGATCAGACCATAGACACATGACCCTTCATGCGGGTATTGCCTTCCCAAAATCCCTAAGCCCACGTGAGCAATTATCGGTGTGGGAAATAAGGAATAGGACCAGGATCTCCCCGACATATAAGGGTATGGTTGCTTGACTCACACTCCTACCCGATGCAGACTGACGTTTAAAGGGATAATAGGACAACATGAACCACTACACCCAATATTTGGGATGTATGGGGGTGGTGACAATAATAAAGGGTATCTATTGACCATGTTAGAATCATTTTATCCATATAGTGTGACCTGAAATGGAAACAAAAAATGAGCATCAACTACTGACCATATTTGCAATGTAGTACTTGTATTAAATTGTCATTCGGAATCCTCAAGGGCGTTGGCCTGAAATGTTAGGAGATCCCTTGGGACTAGAATCCAAGCCATTCAAAGGGGTTCTTCTGGATGTGAAATATGATGAAGACCCAAATAAAGGGAGTGTGTGCAGCATGAATGTGCCTATGCAGTTTATCATCATGCAGGCGATGAGAGAGGTAGAGATCTCCTAAGAGAGGGATACATGATGTGATTATGATGAATTCGACATGAATGAGGGAGAAATCCTACACCAAACCTTGTGTTTCGGCCTAAGGGGAGATTTTGAGGTTGGTATTGGGCCTACAGACAAAATATCCAGGCATTCAGATGGGAATCAAGCCACACGTAGTTCTAAAAGGGCCATGCAGTTTAGTATCATGTGATGAGGATGTGGTAGAATATAAGAATGAGGAAGGGCCCATGGTGAAATCATCGTAACCCCAACATGAGTGGGGGACAAAAAATCCTACACTACACCATGCGGGATCCCCCCAAGAGAACTACACCCTGGCGGGGTAGTCAAAGAGAAGGATTTTGGGGTTGGAATCAAGATAAGGCATCTGAATGTTCCTAGGTATCCCATGAGGATGGGAATCAATCCATACATAGTTCTTGAAATTCAGTTTAATGTCTTGCAGGATGATGGTGGTAGGGATATCTTAGTTTAAGGTCTTAGAACTTGGACCATTTTGTAGTTTATCATCAGGTGAGATGATAAAGCAGTTTAATGTCATGCGGTTGAAGGTCATGTAGGACCCAATATAGTTTAACGTCCTGTAGGATGACATAAATTTTTATATCATGTGGGAAATACTAGTTTAAGGTCACGTAGTACCGCATACAGTTTAACATCATGTGGTACTACATACTGTTTAATGTCGTGCATGACATAACAGTTTAAGGTCATGTAGGACCAAATTTACTCAGGCAAAGTATTACTTGAGGAACTTGGCATTAGTGGGAGGAGTTATCTACTCACCATCCATGGTAACCAGGGAGTATGCACCATTGGGAGAAACCTTGTAAATGATATAAGGTCCCTCTGATTTGGGATCCAATTTTGGTGGCTTCCGTCCAGGTATCATTGACGTCCTTAGATCCAACACCATATTAACTTGAAAAAATGAGTGGAGGAAAACTTTCTTGTTGAAGGCTCTAGTAAACTTGTTTTGATGCCTCTTCAGACTGTACATGGCATGAAGCCTATTCTCGTCGAGTGCTTCCAATTAAACCAGATAGATTTCAGCTACCTTATCTGGTGCTTGCTGATCATAGACAGCTATGCATAATGAAGTAAACTGAATCTCAATGGGAAGGACGACCTCTGTTCCGTACACTAGGGAGTATGGGGTCACCTGTGTGGAATTACAATTCATCATCCGATAATCCTAGAGGGCATTGGGGGGCTTGTCCGACCAACTCTTCTTGTTCTGACCAACCATTTTTTGTATAATGTTAGAGATGGTTTTGTTGAATGACTCGATCATCCCATTTTCTTATGCATGAAAGCGGGAGGTATGGTTATAATGAACATTGTACTTGTATTACAAATTCTTCAACTCTACCACCCCAAATTTAGTTCCATTATCAATGAGAACAACATGAGGGACTTTGAACCAGTAGATGATATTGGAGCTCAGAAAGTTAACGATAGAACATGTCTTGAACTCCTTGAGTGGAACTACATAAGCCCACTTGGAAAAGAAATCCGAAGCAGTCAGGATGTATCGACACTGGCGAGCTGTCGCCAGTGGATATGGTCCCATGACATCGAGTCCCCAAACCGAAAAGGGATAAGAGTACTTGGTAGTTTGGAGAGGCTCTGGTGGCCAATGAAAAAAAGTTAACATAGATTTGGCATGCATGGAATCTCGTGGAAAACTGAATATAGTCACAGATCATGGAGGGAAAAAAATATCCCAGTCTCTGGATCTGGTGAGATAGTTTCGGCCCGATCTGATGAGCCTCACAAGCACCAACATGAACCTACTGAATGACCCGAGAAATATCAATTCCTTGAATGAAATGGAGGAGAAACCCATCAAACCCATGCTTGTAGAGAATTTTCTCAAGATCGGGACCACTATGGAGGGTAAACTGTAATGTGTGGTGTCAGATTCACTCACGCTCGACCCGATCTGCTGAAATATTATCGTGCTGAAGATACCCAACCAAGGGTGTCCTCCAATTAGGAGTTACTTCCAACACTGAGATAGGATGATAAGGGGGTCCTAACGTGGAGGCTCCCTCTATAAGGTGGCTTACCCGTGGGCTATCATCATCATTTGGAGTGAAAAGGGTGATGAATCTCCAGTGTGCAACGTGGAGAATCAAATCATCTTGATCAGGCTCTGAAAGAGAGGTATCTAGGCTGGACAAGGCGTTAGCTCGACCGTTCGTGGATCGAGGGACATGGGTAACTTTTGGCTGAGATGGTAACTGGGCCATCAGCTAGAGGGTGTGTTCCAATAGAGGTATGAGTTCTGGATTTCTGACGACATAGTCACCATTGATTTTCTTGATGACTAGTTTAGAGTCCCCTTTCACATGCAAGTGGGGAACATCAATCTTGAGGGACATCTTGAGGCCAGTGATGAGAGCCTGGTAATCTGCTTAATTGTTGGTACAACCCTCTGACAGTAAGAATGAATACGGAAAAACAACTTGTGTTGGAGTGATGAAGACGATACCTAGGCCTACTCTGTTGAGTCTGGGGTCATTGTGCCTTTTTCTGGTAGGGATCCAGGAAGCACCATCAAAGTGAATTTTCCAACACGTGATGACTTAGTCTACCAAGAGGATTGCTTCATCAGGAAAATCAAGGTCCAAAGACTAGTTTGTGAGAGTTGGATGGGAAGCAAGAAAATCCTTCAATGATTTCCCCTTGATATCCTTATGAGGGAAAAACCTGATGTTGAACTACTGGAGAATCACCACCCACAGAGCTAGATGTCTTGTCAACATGGGGTAGTTCATGATGTACTTTAGCGGATCTACTCAGGACACCAGTTCTACCTCATGGTACTACAATTAATGCTGCAATTTCTATACTGCGAATACCAACGCAAGGTAGCTTTTTTGGATAGGGGAGTATCCAGTCTCTGTATCGAGGAGCATGCGACTATGATAGTAGAGATTGTTCTCAGTTCCCTTTTTGTTCTTATGGGTGAAAAGGGCATTGAGGGATCATTCCATGGTGGTCATATAAAGGACTAGCAGATTTACGAAAATGGTTGGTATCAACACCGGAGGCTGGAGAAGATACTGCTTGATTTCCTTGAAAGCAGTCTGACATTCCTCATCCCACTGATAGACAGTGCCTTTCTTCATGAGCCAAGAAAAGAGTTTACAATTTCTAGCCAAATTTATGATTAATTGGCATATGTAGGCTATGTGGCCTTGGAATCCTCGAAGCTCCTGAATATTTCATGGGGGAGACATCAGGCTAATGGCCTTGATATTCTTTGGGTCATCTTAATACCCCTATATCTAACAACAAAGCTGAGAAACATTCTAGAGGTGACCCTGAAGGCACACTTCAATGGGTTCATCTTCAGGTGGTGAGAATGGAGGAAGCTGAACACTTTCTCAAGGTCTTTGAGATGGTCTTGACATTTTCAAGATTTGACCACCAGGTCATCCACATATAATTCAACAAATTTCCCAAGGATCATCTTAAATATGTGATGCATGGCATGCATGTATGTGGCACCTACATTTTTTAAATCGAAGGGAATTACTTGGTAACAAAAAGTACCTTATGTTTCCTTGAAGGCCATAGAATCCTCATCCTCAGGATCCATTCAGATCTGGTTATACCCAAAGTACCCATCCATGAAGGAGAGGGCCTAGAACCCAACTATAGCATCAATCAACAACTCCATCACGGGAAGGGAAAAATAATCCTTCGAATAGTGATAGTTGTGATCCTAGAAGTTGATGCAGACTCTGATATGTTTGTTCTTATTCCTGACAGGAACAGTTTTGTCTAACCATCTGGGTTACTAGACCTCCTTGATGAAATTGGCTCTGATGAGCTTATCATCTTTGGTCTCGACCATAGCACTGTGAGAAGGGTGCATCTTTCTAGGAGGCTGTTTGAGCCCACAGTGGTTTTTTGGGAGAATGAGGCGGTGGACAGATACCTGGGATATAGTCCTAGAATTTCATCATAGATCTAGGAAAATACATCATGATGTTGGTTCAATAAGTCCATGTACTGATATTTCTCTTTGAAAAGCATAACAACACTGATCAATATGGGTTTCAGATCAGTCTCGCTACCGAGGTTCACCTGTACCAATTCATCGACCATGGTGGAGACACCCTCTTCGAATGCAAGAAGAGAATCCAATAAACCTTATTGTTCACTTATGGAGGAGGGGTACTCAGAAGGAGGAGTTTCTTTTGAGTCAACATATCCTGATGGGAGGCTGGTGCCAGCCTGAGCGGTGGTAGAAACTACATTGGGGAAATCTCGTGCTATCGAAACCACAGTGATGAAAGCTGTTGGTTAGATCCCATATGGTCTTTGGCCCAAGTGACCACGCTTGATGATATCAAAGCAATAGTGGCATGTCAACTTGAGAAAGTTTATCCCAGCCCATCAAAACAAACAAGTATGGCATATTACTGTTCCCATGGGGAAGATATATCGATACATTATGGGGGTAGGGTGCTCTTGGATCACCCAAGCCTGATTTTTATAGGAATACAAGGTGATCTTCCATTATCGTTTAGACTTGGGAATGTGCTTCCCCTTTGTTCTAGAAATATCAAATAATTTCCTCATATCAGGGGTCATAGCCTCGAATCAATGGATTGATAAATTGTATGAATCATCCAAATCTATCCATGGGTCGGTCATAGCCATAGCATATTCAAACTCATTGGCTTGAATATTATTTTCCTTGCTCTTATAATATTCGGCATCCAGATAGAGGGCTTCACAAGAGTCAAAGGGAGACGCATCACCTTGGATTATGACCAATTGACCATTAATGGAGTACTTAAGGCACATGTGATACGATGAAGGGACCATCACATGTAGGTGGAGCCATGGCCTACCCATCAACGCATTGTAGGTAGTGTATTAGGATACAACCATGAACTTGGTGTTAGAAACTAGTCCACCAAACTGTGTATTCAGGTGGATATTTCCGATCGATGTCTATTCCGTCCTATCATAACATTGAATTTTCAAGTCAGAGGGAATCATATCATCCTCAGACAACCCTAGTTTTTGCAGTGTTCGAGTCGGGATTAGGTTGATCCGAGAGCCTATGTCGACAATATAGTGAAAAATCTCTACACCATGTAAGTGTCCAGTGATGTACAGTGGGCAGATGTGCCCCTGTATGGGAGAGCCTTCATCTTCTCTAAAGAACGAGATAATGGTCTGGCATTCAGCATACTTGACTGCCTCAACATAAATGGCTTCTGAAGCTACTACCTCTATCTCAAACTGGAGGGGGTTTCTTAAAGCCTCAGTAAGGGATTCATGAATATCCACTAATAAGTGAAGAGCCTCCAGGATATAGATCCTCACTGTAATGATGAAAAGATGCTTTAGGACATCATACTTCTGTTCCAAGAGTGAGTTTCTTCTTATAGGAGGTCATTCTGCAGTAGCGGGAATGACTGGCCCTTTCGGCTAAATTGGTGGTTGACTGGTGCTGGGAATATCCTATTGCTCACTAGTCAAATATCATGGAGAAAATAAAAGATGTGGCTAAGATTACTGGGGCTAGTAAGTAATAGAGAATTTCTGATCATGGCATTGTCAAGGTGGATATGCCTGATCAATCAACACAAACAGTGATGAAGGAGGACCTGATAACACCAGATGAGAAGGCTATAAATGCTGATCTATGCGTTTGGCTTGCTGTCTAGTTTCGGTAGCATGTATAGCCTGGCTGAAAGTATTGACCAAGGTACTCTGACGACCCATATTTCCATGGATCCGTTGACGCTGGTGATGAATGGGAACATTGGGAGGATTCTCCTGGCACTCCTCGCCATCAAAAATCATGTTGGTGTTTACCATCTCTACGGTATTAACTGAGGCGTACCCTTGAATGTCACTTGAAAAATCCTCTACCATTGAACATATTCTGGTTGGAATCACCATCTTTGGGGGCATGAATTCACCGATAGTACAGGATGACGATGTCATCCGTGGGGAAAATTGTTTTCCCTTATGTCGCTGATGCTTGCTCTTCTAGGAAGAGGATGACTAAGCCGTTGAAGTATAAGTAGTAGATGAGGATGATACAGCAGCTTCTGAATGCTCATGTTGATTCAAGCGTGCACAAATAATACCATGGGGATGAGCAACCTCCTTACAAGACATCCAATCATCATAATTCTGGGACCCACGGTTGGAAACCTAGGGCCACTCACCTTCAGTGTCACTGCTGCTATCGGGCTTCATGAATTCACATGCCACTTATACCGGAGCGGGGCCCAACCTACTTATGTTTTTGTCGACCTAGTCTTGAATCCAGTCTTTAAACACATAGCACTATTTGAGGTTGTGCCTCAGGATTCAGTGATAGGGCAGTAACTGTGGCGATCCGTGAGATCTGCCTCTTCTGGATTCCTACACTCTGGAAACCACAAAAGTCCTTGTTCCAAGTCAATTTGGAAATAATCTAGGATCTAAACATCATTGAACAAATAGGTCTAGTTTCTTCTTTTCAGGAAGGGGGCTCTGGGAGCCTATCCCTGATGAGGGGTAGGAGGATCTTGTCGAGGAGGTGGGACCTGGTTATCTTTCCTGGGTGGTGGCGACACATTACGTGAGGGCACCAGCCGATTCGGAGGTGGGTGCTACTGGTCCAGAGGCTGCGCCTGAGGTGGAGGGCCTCTATGATACTATAGAGGTGGCTCCACTAGTAATAACTTCATTTTCCTGGGGTCACTATTTGGGAAACCGCGACAGGCTTAGCCTTGGCGGCCCTTCTTACGGGAATTATAGGAGGCGATGACCATGCCATCTTGGCCTGCTGTAAAGCTTCCTCTAGGTGTTGGGTCTTATTAGAGAAATCTAAAAATCCCCAAGATTAATTCTGGGTAATGATAGAGGGGACCAGTTCAGTCTTGAAATTACCTTCACACATTCTCAGCAGTTTTTCTTGAGTCAGGGACATGTCCAAGGAGTAGGTGAGTCCTTTCCACCAGGAAACAAAGTCTGTAACGCACTCTTCAGGAAGCTATTTGCATTTGAAGAGGTCTGCAATACTGTTCTTCTGAGTGGTGAAAATGAACTGGTAAAGAAATTTCCTATTAAGATCTTCCCACCAAGCTATTGACCTAATGGGTAGCTGGTTGTACCATACAAAAACAGGTCATTCCAATGTCAATACGAAACATAAAAGTTTGGTGGCCTTTTGTTGCACCAGAGTTCCTAGAAAGGGTCCTCACCTTGAGATGAAGTAGGATGGATTCTATAGTGGGTCACCCATCCCATTAAAGGGGGAGAAGGTGGGATTTCCGAAACATGGGGGTGATGGAATATTATCAACCCATGCCAGATATGGATTTCTATTAAGCAGGAATTCCACATGTCGGATTTCCAATTCCTCAAGGCGCGCAATGAGCACCGCCATGGGATCATCTAGGTGGGGGTTCCTATCTTGATAGGGATACCTAACCAACCATGCATTGGAGTGTTATTCAACATGATAATTAGGCCTAACGACTCATGGATCGACTGGTGGAACCTGATCTGGGTCCTGAGGATTATTACGTCACTCGGGTGGATTTGGCGATACATATTATACCCTCTTTCCATAATTTCTGGCCTCTACCCTGTCTGCATGGGCTGGATGGTCAGGGTCACCCAAATGCAACTCACCTATGGGGGGGGGGGGTTGTACCTGCCCCTGCTTCCCTAGTCGAGGATCACCGTAATATGGTCACCGCTCTACAACATGTTTAGAAAGGATGTCATCAACCATATTCTTGTGCTTCGTGAGTTGTTGATGCAAAACGACTTTCTTAGGATCTTCTTCTACCTTCTAAACTAATCCGAACATGTCCAAGGGTTTGACGACTCAAATTTTATCTTTGACCTTATTGGGATTCCGGTTGAGGACTAATGCCTCACTGGGCACAAGAAGACATATTATATTTATCTAATGGCGAGTAACCCTTTTTAATAGATCCAATAGCTGTGGCACTCCCCCAGGGGGTAACTCCCCATCAAGGAGCTCTATCTCATTCTCCCCATATGATAGGTCAACCATGTTATCCATGACTCTACCTCAGGGCATATCCTTGATATCGCCTGGAAAGTCGGGCTGGTGCCAGATGGAACTAAAGTGGAGGGAAACATACTTCCCCCCAGCCACATATCTACACATGGGGGGAAGCCTCCTTGATAATCCTATGGAGAACTTTAAATCTCTGAATGCATCATTGTTGGGGGTTCCTATAGAGTCTTGGTGTTTCAGGGAGCTGGGCCATGGGGAGTGCAGCCAAATCAACCAGACGAAATTGTTGGACAATATCTTCAAAATGTGCCTGGATTTTGGGGTAATACACTTGCTGATGTTGAATATGGAAGTGTTTTGCCCAGAGGTTTTGGTGGAAACACATGAATTCCTCCTTGGTGAGTGATTCCAGTGCACTGAAATTCAGTACTGTAGCTGGCCAAAACATCTCAAGGAAATGGTCCACTACTAGAATTTCCCACAAGCTCCTTGGCTCGGACTCTGGGTATGACCCTTGATTTCCCCACTCATCAACTAGAGGCATCTGAGGAACTGATAGCGGTACTGAAGGAGAACACTGAGATGTCCGATTGACCGGTGGAGAATACGACGAGCAGGCTAACAAGTCCCCACATCTCATGCTATCCTCTGAAGAGTGCAGTCACTTGGACAACACATTGCGATAAGATGGGATAGCGACCATGGTTTTTGACACATGGACTATGGATACTGGTGGTGGACCATGTCACCGCTCATCTTCCATTGGTCCCTAGAATAACTCTTTGTGATCTCTGGTTGAGGTAGAGAGTGCTCCTGGCGATGATGGGGGTGATTTCAAGGCCAGGCCCTGGGGAGATTCCAAATCTTCATCCTCCTTGATGTATCTATGAAGGTAGGTAGGGATCTGGTGGACCTCACATTCCGAAAGTATGAGGCTGATGTTCCTCATTTCTCCCCCCAGCCCTTAAAACAAAGGATCAAGGTGAGGGTTTAATTGATGAGTCTTATTATACCTCAGAATTTGAGAAGCAGATAGGTTTAATCTCAGTCTGAATCTTCCTAAAATTCCTCTTATGGTAGCGATGACCCGCCCTCCTTCCCTGAGATGGCTCTTCGTGACAGGGTAGATTTATGGATCGAGGAGTACCTTCATTAAAACTAGTGCTGGGATGGAGAGGGATTCTTATTGAGTGAGCCGGGGTGCGAGGATCACCTAGAGAGATGTCAAAGGGAACATGGGGAGGAACTCAGTTTCCACTGGTTGATGTGTAGAGAGAATCTCTACAGGAAGTGATGGAGTGGGTAGGACCTCCGATGGAGCTGGTAGGAGCATGGGTAGGGCCTCCATGCTTATTTCCTCTGATAGTGTTAGTGCGAGGAGGGTCCTCATACCGGTGTAGCCGAACACGGGTGGGACCTCCGTGCTGGGTGCCGATGAAGTGAGGATAACCTTCGGTTTTCTAATTGATAGGGTGAGGAGGACCATCTCCAGCTGCTGTATGGACATGGGGAAGGACCCCACAATGGATATTGACCAGATGTGTAACATCTCCACACTGGTGGCCTGTGTAAGGAGGAATGACTCCATACCCAATGTCATGAGTGTGAAAGAGGATTCTGCACTGAGTGTCACTGTAATGTGGAGGACCCTCATTAAGATTGAAGGTAACATGGGATGGACCTCCATGCTGAGATTGGGAGCATGGAGGACCCGCATTATCAATGGGGGCAGTACGGGGAGGACCTCTGTACTGGGTGTCGTTGCTGCATGTCGACTCACGGTGGGCACTACCTACGTCAGAAACCAGGAGAGTCGACCCGGCCTGCCCATGGGGCGGTTGGGGCCTTGATCTAGTCTAGGTGTATGAGTGAACCTACATAGCATAAATAGGGGATTGATGGTATATGTTGGCAGTGGAACAATCCATGGTAGTCATTGAAGTTGATGCCCCTCAGTGAGCATCCTCCTCAGCCTATGCCTGATGCTGGCATTGGGTCATCCAGACTGGGGATGGCGGTGCAGGCGCATATCATACCTATTCCTCAGCCCGTGGGGTCAGGTGGAAGTGCTGGAATGACCTAGTGGGGGCCCTCCTTGGGAGCCCTTGGATCGAGATCCTGACCAGGCTGGCCCAGAAATTCCTCACCTCATCGGTGTAGGGGAGGGAGTCATCGAAGCATTCCAAGGAGAGACTCCCGAAACGGTTGTGTGTCGGAGAGGGGAGTAGTAAATCCCTATGCTGCCTTGGGGGAAATAGTGGTGATGAGGCACATATGCCTCTAAGTCCTATTGATCCATTTCCTTTATTGGGATGATCCCCTCCTCCTCGTATCATCATATGATGCCATTTATCAACCTTCTCTGAACGAATTCTAATGGGGAGATGGGGCATGGGCGCCCAACCACTGTGGATGTAGAGGCTTCCATGGGGGAAATGAGGCCATGCAGGATTTCTGTAATGAAATTTCCCCTATCCGAACATTGGTAGGTGGAAAATGATCGGTTTCCTGATACTATAGCTTGGGTCCTAGAAGGCAGGGAGATTAAACCATTAGTGGTGTGAGAAAGAAATTGACATCCAGTGCCCCATCACCATTTCGTCTTCCATGACTGGTAAGAAGGATCCACACTAACAATGTCGTAGACCAGGATTTCCAACATTTAATTACCCCAACTTCTAGTGATTATCACACTAGGCCCACTATTTTCTTAGTGTAACATCCCAAGATTTCATATTACATTATTTCTTCAATGCAATTCAATAACTTGCACTACACGCAACACTGAGTTCAAGCGCACCACGACTTACCAAACAAGCCGTTCAAAAGCGGTTATGAATAGTATCAATTGAATTTTGAATTTTATATAACTTTTATAATTTTAGAATCTATATTATATTTTCTTAGACATAATGTAAGGACAAATTCATTTTTTCAGGTAAAAGAAGTATTTTAAAAAAAATGCAATTTTACCACCTTTTATTAGCGAACCCTTTTTAAATCCAATATTTTAAACTTTTATATATTCAATTTTAAAAAATAAACTTCTTCATTAGAATAGGGATATAATAATTTAGTTTCAATAAATTTTTGGTGTTTTTCTGATAACTTTCAAATTTGGGTGAATAGTGAAAAATACTATATTTTAACTAAAAACAACTTTTTAAATCAAAATAATGTATAGTGTTAAACTATAAATATGAATGGTTTGGAGGTATAATTAGATTATATTTCTACCATTTAATTCAATGGTAGTCATTGGAAGTAATTTCACTTTGAAATTGGACATAAACAAGTTTCAATCTTTTGCTAGTTATTGTTTCTTAAAAACACGCTCTTTGTTTTAACAACGAGAATTTATTTTAAATTAATTAATTCCACTTATATGTTTTGAATATGGTAAAATAGACTTTATTTTTGAATATAGAATATAAAAATTAGCTTAGGATGAATTTTTGGTATTTTTCTGAAAACTTTCAATTTTTGATGCGTAGTGAAAAACACTGAGTTATTATTTAAAACCAACTTTTTCTTTAAATAATAATTTATTTTATTTAAATTTATTTTAGGTCAAAATATATACATAATACCTATATGGGTTCAATTTAATTCATTATAGTCATTTTTTAATAATATTAGATATACAAAATTTTAACGAACTTTTCACCGTCTTTTACCCACCTCCTAGGAGAATTTGCAAATTCACATAAAACTTAATTTTACCACTTCTGTGAGTGGAATTTCAAAAATCCAAGAGATTCAGTTAACCTCAGTAGGTAAAATGTGGTTCAATAAGATGAAAATAATTTTTTGGTGAATAGTAACTCTTGACTCTTATTTTTCACGGTTAAAGGTAAATAGGGTAATTCAAGGTAAAAAGAATATTATAATAATTCAAAATTACCTTAACACTTGTCCTAAACTTGTTGGATGAGTCATGTCCGACAATGAGAATCTTTGATTTGATTTTGGGACCCCATGAAGGCACTTATGAATGATAATGACACTTTAGATTAATTAATTTAAAGTAAAGGCAAAATTGACAAAAACAAAAATCTTTTAGTAATTAATTTTATATGGTGTTATATAAGTAATATTTTTAACTATAAATATTAATTGGAAATATAATATTATTTCCTACATCATGTTATATTTTTTATAATTTTTAGATATTGAATAAATTAAATTATTTATGACACAATAATGATGCAGTAATTACCTAATTAATGAAATATTAAAATAATTGATATTATAAATA
Source organism: Viscum album (assembly GCA_963277665.1). Classification (NCBI taxonomy): domain Eukaryota; kingdom Viridiplantae; phylum Streptophyta; class Magnoliopsida; order Santalales; family Viscaceae; genus Viscum; species Viscum album. Next base: position 46,608 of record CAUJRU010003049.1, read on the forward strand.
TCCAAATAAATGTAATTTGAGACTTTTTATGAATTAAACTAATTTTATACATTAATATGACATGTTAGGGTTGGTTAGATGAATATTTTTCGAAGTAATAATGCTGTTATGAATTTAGAAAATACAAAATACCAAATATTGTCAAAATTGACATAAAAGAGTTTTTAAACCAAATATTATATTATTAATTGATATTCTATTCCTAAAAATATAAGGTTCAGAAAAAGGACTTATATAATGATAGGTGTATAATCAATGAACCACTTGGGGGTCTCTTGAAAGTTTATAGTAAGTTTATTAACTATATAATTTAAAAATACAAAGAGACATTGTAAACGTTAAACTATTTAACTAAGAGTTAAATCTAAAAGATAAAGTTAATATAGTGACCCAAACCTTTCTAAAACATATTTTTTGAGTGGTTTTCGACCCATAACCACCTTAAAATTCAAATAATATAATTTTAATCCATTAGAAACCAAAAATTATTTTATTATAAAATAATATTTCTAGATTTTCCTAAGGTGCCCCTTACCCCTTTTATAAAAGGGCACTCCCCCTTCTCTCTAATTCACACCATAAAAGAAATTTAGCTCGGCCAAAATCTGCCCAAATACCCTCTAAAATATCCTCCCTTCATCCTAGAGGCATTACTTTACTCATAAATCCAACCTACGGAGCCATTTTGATCAAATCAAAAGGAAGAACCTGAAGAAGAGGTAAATATTCCATCACCTCTTTCAAGTTCCTTTCTTCTTCCACTTCATTTTTCTTTGTTGTTTACAGTATAAAATAATAACTCCAGTATCTTCTATATACTGTGATGTTATTATAAATATGGTACAACCAAATTCATTATTCTATCCATCCTTTGAATGACATGTCACCATACGTGCGTACGTACGACCTACCGTCTCCACGTCGTTGTGTAATTGTTATTCAATACATTATTATTTTGATGGGTATAATGATGATGTGTAATTGATGTAAATAATAAATATAACATGATAAATGACTTTTTATATATGATATACCATCCAATTCCACAGCTTTAAGGAAATGATATTGTCGCTCGTGCGTACGTACGGATTACCGTCTCCACAACATGATGAGATTCATTTCCAAGTTCACCATTCATCGACGATTATAAAAATATATATTAATAATAAATATTTAATATATGACATAATAATGCTACTGGATATATATATATATATATATACTTACATATATATTATTCACTTAGTTCCGTTCAATACGATATGAAAACGGAAACAGCGTTTATGCGTAGGTACGGACTACCATCTCTATAAACGGTGTTTTCCATTTCATATATATGTCTATTATACATATTTATATTCCAAATATATATGATATATAAATCATGTTTTATATTCTGTAAGTATTTGATTCTTGATCTAAGTGATACAATCAAAAGTAACAAGTTAAAACACATACAATAAAGAAAGCGATTATTACCCGAAATGTTAATTTATCACGGAAATTATTATTAAATGGGTAGTATAAAGTCATTAATGAATCATGTATGATATCATAAATATTAATATAGTTTTAGTATAATATAATAACATACTACAATCTTCATATATAAGGTTAAACGTACCCTCGACTAAAGGAATGTGCAAGGTAAGGGGTTTTTATCTCACTCCTTATTCTCGTGAGATTCATGCCATATTGCAACTATTACCTTTTGTGTGGTGTATGTACTACCCATAATTGTATTCTTTGTGTAATAAAATTTAATTGATGTGTATTTACATATTCATTGTATGCTACTTCTTTCAGGGGGTGTATGTTTTGTAAGTTACTAAATTGGTAAGGGTTAATTTTACAATCTCATTATTATCCGAGGTTGTTTTTACGAAAGTATCTACTAAGACATATTTATTATCCATGTGCATGTTTCATAAAATAGTTTTCAAAGGGATTATTTTGAATGGAATTTTTACTAAAACACCATTTTAAATGTTTAAAATATTTATTCTTCTAAATCATTCTCATTAATGTCCATGTTTTCAAAATGGTTTTTAAGGAATTATTTATATGGACATGAATGTTATAAAATGTTAATTACTTTCAAAAGTTTCAAAGTGGTATGAGAAAATTTGATTAAAAAATGTATTTAAATGTCTTCATTTCTAAATTGTATGAATTTTAAATTCTTTCATGAAAAAGGGATATTTCTCTCAAAGAGTTTTACAAATAATTTTCATCTATGTCAAAATCCGTTAATGGTTTTTAAACTTGTTTTGAAGTTGATTTATTATGATACAAATATTCCATATTGTATTGAAGGTTTTGTGATATGTTTGACTATGGATGTGTTATTTTTATAAAATTCATGGTTTATGGGTAAAGTATTGACATTTTGTATGCTAGTTTTAATATGAATGTTTATGTTATGTTTAAACCTTTTCATATGAGGAATGCATTGGACTTAGTAAGTGATGGGTGGAGCCCGATATAGCTCCTCGATGCATCGATAGGTCTCATGAGACAAACTAGTGTCTTGACACAAGGCCTTGGCAAAATTTTATTTGTAGTCTTGGCACAAGGCCTTGACTATGTGGTTATGATATTCTAGAATTATACATTCCATCATTATGAAAGTGGTTATTGATATTTCATGTGATTATTCAACTAGTAGAATATCCATGTGAATTAGTAAATGGAATTATTTCATTTTATTTTTTCCAAATTATGATGAAGTTCAAGTTTAAAAGGCTTTTGTTTTAGTTTTATACATTGCCTTAAATGTTTATGCTTATTTTTAAAGTTTCTGCTATATTTCTTACCCTTACTGAGCATTTGAGCTTACCACTTTCTATGTTTTATTTTTCTTAGGATTCCAAAAAGTGTATTGTGATTGATATGTAGGGTTAAGACAAGGGAATAATGGCATTCATAAATGATTATTTATGTTGTTTTGTATGTTATAAAGTGTAATGTAACATTCATGTATGTAATCTATTTTCCAAGACTGCTAAACCGATCGGTCCTTCGGTACTTGATTCCTGGTAATCGTGACAATGTATTAAAATAATGCGCCGACTCTATTTAACTAGGGTCGGGGCATTACAGTAGGTATTAGAGGAAGTTTAGCAATAACATTGGAGACTATATTTAGATAAACTCGGATTACAGCACATTACCTTAAGATAGACTTTGAGGATTAGTATAGAATAACTTCCTAGAATTTTTGTAATGTAATGTTTTTGTAAGTTTTCCAAGAAATAAATCCCTGTCTGGATACGAGCAGGTAGAGGCGGCTCTAGCAGAAATTTACCTAGGGGTAAAACCTGAAAACACCATTTTAATCTAGACTTGAACAGGAACTGGTGTACGAAAATGGGCCTTGTTTCACTCTTGGTTATGAAACTCCCGGGGGATATGCTTAGTATAATTCTAATTTTCTTTACAAAACATTATAAAGGGTTTATGAGTATATACTTCCTCAAAGAATTTTTTTATGATTATGGATTATATCCATAAATTGTTCAATTTACGTTAGGTATTTTACAAGTTTGGAATTATTCATTGCAATTCATAAACTGACCTAGTGTATTCCATTGTATAGAAATGGTTCCTAGTATAAGGAAAGTGAACTCCCTCAGTACGTATGATCCAAAGAGTAAGAAGGATCATATCTTCCATGGTATTAATCCAACATTTAGAAAGGAAATAGTCTCTCATGTTTTCTCAACATATGAATAAATAATATCATGTGTTAATAAGATAAGTAAAGAATTATCTGAGTCCTATGGCTTTGAAGGGAAGCAAGAGAAGAAAAGGATGGAAGAGAGAAAGATGGATAAAGGGAATAGGGAAAAGAATAATTTTCTCAAATGTGATAACTGTGGGAAGAAACACCATGGAACTTGCCTGATGAAAATGGGAGTTTGTTATAAGTGTGGAGAAAAAGGACACCAAGTACGTGAATGCAAGGGTAAGAAAAAGGTTTCAAAAGTATAATGCTTCATCTTCAAGGAGTTGGGACACTATGCAAACCAATGTTCAAATCATTAGAGTATTCCCCAAATGATTCTATTAGATAATAATCAAGTTATGATACTACCATAGATGAGGAGGAATGATTAGAGTTCTTATGTTGTAATTAAATAATTATGTCATTTGAGTGTTGTATCAATGGTGTACTAGTTATATAAATTATGGAGTGTATAAGGATTTTACTGCAGTACTATTTCATTAAGGACTTGAGATTGTGTCGAACCAAGAAAGGTGACTCAATAACAGGTTAAATTTTTGGAAAATATATGGTTGAGAGAAAGATAAACCATAATATGGTTTTGATACTGAAGTAGTGATTTTGGAATAATACATGTTTGATTTGGGTAAATTATATTGGATATTGTTGACTACATTGAAACTGATTAATGATTTGTATATTCCATAATTGTTGGAGTTTACAATATTTTTGGATAGAAGGAGTATATCCAATATTCTGTAAGGAACTAGGAAGAATGAATGTAATCAATAAGGTTTTATGGTAATTCAGGATATTGCAGTGTTTTAAAAGAATACATGATGAAGGAGTTCACATGTTATTACATGACAAAAAGGATCTTCATTGTGTTTAACTTCATTATAAATTTTGGACTGAGAGTTTGGATAGAACTATTTTGGATAAGTCTAAGGTTGGAATGGATTAAGATTGAGATTGGATACTATTGTTAATGTTATTTTTGGATTGTTATAAAAAGGGCAACCCAGAGGTCGGGCGACAACTAGTTGCGTCCGGAAAGGCCGAAAGACTTGAACCCACAACTGAAGAGTGACAAGTGTGCATCACCAATTACTGGACTATGTGATGTACTGGTTTGTATAATTTAGTTTTTTTAAATAGTCTGAAAATGAATTATAAATTCCTTATTTTTGGAACCCTATACGATTAGGATAAATAGAATATTTTTTGAAATATTTTGGAGTGAAAGATGAGTTTGTGGTAGGAATTAGTTGAAGGATTAAACTCTACTTGTCATGTATATATATATATATATATATATAATTTTTTTCCCTCTTATTAAATTTTATTAACCTAATTTCCGATTTGGGTTTTCCCACAAAGGTATTCCTCTATTTTTAAAGTTTAATTTTCAAATAACAATTAAAAATTGTGAGGATGCAATTTATTGAAGGAGGGGAGAATGTAATACCCCTAGATTTCATAGTTCATTATTTCTTCAATGTAATTCAATAACTTGCACTACACGCAACACTGAGTTCAAGCGCACTATGACTTACCAAAAAAGCCGTTCAAAAGAGGTTATGAATAGTATTAATTGAATTTTGAATTTTATATAAACTTTATAATTTTAGAATAAATATTATGAGTTTCTTAGACATAATGTAAGGACAAATTCATTTTCCAGGTAAAAGAAGTATTTTCAAAAAATGCAATTTTACCGCCTTTTATTAGCGAACCCTTTTTAAATACAATATTTGAAACTTTTATATATTCAATTTTACAAAATAAACTTCTTCATTAGAATCAGGGATATAATAATTTAGTTTCAATAAATTTTTGGTGTTTTTCTGATAACTTTCATATTTGGATGAATAGTAAAAAATACTACATTTTAACTGAAAACAAATTTTTTAATAAAAATAATTAAAGTGTTAAACTATGCATATGAATGGTTTGGAAGTATAATTAGATTATATTTTTACCATTTAATCCAATTTTGGTCATTTGAAGTAATTTCACTTTGAAATTGGACGTAAAACAGTGTTAATCTTTGGATAATTATTGTTTCTCAAAAACACGCTCTTTGTTTTAACAACAAGAATTAATTTTAAATTAATTAATTTCACTTATATGTTTTGAATTTGGTAAAATAGAATTAATTTTTGAATTTATAATATCAAAATTATCTTAGGATGAATTTTGGTATTTTTCTGAAAACTTTCATTTTTTGATGAATAGTGAAAAACACTGAGTTATTATTTAAAACCGACTTTTTCTTTAAATAATCATTTATTTTATTTAAATTTATTATAGGTCAAGATATATACATAATACCTATATATGTTCAATGTAATTCATTGGAGTCATTTTGTAATAATATTAGATATAGAAAATTTTATCGAACTTTTCACCGTCTTTTACCCACCTCCTAGGAGAATTTGAAAATTCACATAAAACATAATTTTACCGCTTCTGTGAGTGGAATTTCAAAAATCCGAGAGACACGGTTAACCTCAGTAAGTAAAATGTGGTTCAATAAGATGAAAATATTTTTTGGTGAATAGTAACTTTTGACTTTTATTTACTTCAGTTAAAGGTAAATAGGGTAATTCAAGGTAAAAAGAATATTATAATAATTCAAATTTACCTTAACACTTGTACTAACCTTATTGGATGAGTCATGGACTACATGGGCATCTTTGGGTCGATTTTGGGACCCCATGAACCACTTATGAATGATAATGACCCTTTGAATTAATTAATTTAAAGTGAATGCAAAATTTACAAAAACAAAATATTTTAGTAATTAATTTTTATATGGTGTTATATAAGTAATATTTTTGAATATAAATATTCATTGGAAATATAAGAATATTTCATACATCATGGTATTTTTTTTATAATTTTTATACATCGAATAAATTAAATTATTTGACACAATAATGATGCAGTAATAACCTAATTAATGAAATATTAAAATAGTTGATATTATAAATATCCAAATAAATGTAATTTGAGACTTTTTATGAATTACACTAATTTTATAGGTTAATATTACATGTTAGGGTTGGTTAGATTAATTTTTCAAAGTAATAATGCTGTTATGAATTTAGAAAAAACAAAATACCAAATAGTTTCAAAATTGACATAAAAGTGTTTTGAAAACAAATATTATATTATTAATTGATATTATATTAATAAAAATCTAAGGTTCATCCAAAGTTCTTATATAATGATAGGTGTATCAATAATGAACCACTTCGGGGTCGCTTTGAAGTATATAGTAAGTTTATAAACTATATAATATAAAAATACAAAGAGACACGGTAAATGTCAAACTATTTAACTAAGAGTTAAATCTAAAAGATAAAGTTAATATAGTAACTGAAACCTATATAATACCTATTGGTTGAGTGGTTTTCGACCCATCCCCACCGTAGCCTTTAAATAATATTTTTTTGGAGCCAGTAGAAACCGAAAATGATTTTATTATAAAATAATATTTCTTGCTTTTTCTAAGGTGCCCCTCACCCCTCTTATAAAAGGGAACTCCCCCTTCTATCTAATTAACATCTAAAAGCCATTTGGCTCGGCCAACCTCTGCCCAAATACCCTCTCAACTATCCTAACTTTATCTTAGAGGCCTTTGTTTAGTCATAAAGGAATCCTACAGAGCCCTTTTGATAAAATCAAAAAGAAGAACCCGAAGAAGAGGTAAATATTCCATCACCTCTTTCAAGTTCCTTTCTTCTTCCACTTACTAGTTCTTTGTTGTTTACATTCTAAAATAATAAATCCAGTATATTCTATATACTGTGATGTTATTATAAATATTTTACAACCAAATTCATTATTCTATCCATCCTTTGACTGACATGTCACCATACGTGCGTACGACCGGCTTACCGTCTCCACGTCATGGTGTAATTGTTATTCAATACATTATTATTTGGATGGGTATAATAATGATGTGTAATTGATGTAAATAATAAATATAACATGATAAATTATTCTATATATATGATATTTCATCCAATTCCACACTTTTAAGGAAATGATATTGTCGCTCATTGCGTACGTACGAATTACCATCTCCACACCGCGATGAGATTCATTTCCAAGTTCACAATTCATCGATGATTATAAAAATATATATTTCTAATAAGAATGTAATACATGAAATAATAATTCTACTATATATATATATATACATATATGTACTTATATATATGTTATTCACTTAGTTCCGTTCAATACGATATGAAAATGGAAACAACGTTTATGCGTACGTACAGACTACCATCTCCATAAAAAATGTTTTCCATTTCATATATATGTCTATTATACATATTTATATTCTAAATATATATGATATATAAATCATGTTTTATATTCTGGAAGTATTTAAATCTTTATCTAGGTGATACAATCAAGAGTAACAAGTTAAAACACGTACGATAAAGAAAGCGATTATTACCCAAAATGTTAATTTATAATGGAAATTATTATTAAATGGGTATTATAAAGTCATTAATTAATCCTGTATGATATCATAAATATTAATATGGTTCTGTTATAATATAATAACATACTAAGATCTTCATATAGGAGGTTAAACGTACCCTCGACTAAAGAAATGTGCAAGGTAAGAGGTTTTTATCTCACTCCTTATTCCCATGAGATTCATGCCATATTGTCACTATTACATTTTGTGTGGTGTATGTGATACCAATAATTGTATTATTTGTGTAATATAGTTTAATTGATGTGTATTTACATATTCATTGTATGATACTTCTTGTGGTGTATGTTTTGTAAGTTACCAAATTGGTAAGGGTTAATTTTAGAATCTCATTATTATCCGAGGTTGTTTGTTACGAAAGTATCTACTGGGACATATTTATTATCCAAGTCCATTTTTCATAAAAGTGTTTTCAAAGGGATTCTTTTGAAGGTAATTTTTACTAAAACATCATTTTAAATGTTTTAAATATTTATTCTTCTAAATCATTCTCATTAATGTCCATGTTTTCAAAATGGTTTTTAAGGATTTATTTATATGAACATGAATATTTTAAAATGTTAATTACTTTAAAAAGTTTCAAAGTGTTATGGGAAACTTTTATTCATAAATGTATTTGAATTTATTCCTTTCTAAATTGTGTGACTTTTAAATGTTTTCGTGAAAATGGATATTTCTCTCAAAGAGTTTTACAAATCATTTTCATCTATGTCAAATCCTTTAATGGATTTTAAACTTGTTTTGAGGTTAATTTATTAGGATACAAATATTCCATATTTTATTGAAGGTTTTTGTGATATGTTGACTGTGGATGTGTTATTTTTATACCATTAATGTTTTGGGTAAAGTATTGACATTTCGTATGCTAGTTTTAATACGAATGTTTATGTTATGTTTAAACCTTTTCATATGACGAATGCATTGGACTTAGTAAGTGATGGGTGGAGCCTGTTATAACTCCTAAATGAATCGGTAGGGTTTATGAGACAAACTAGTTTCTTATCACAAGGCCTTGACAAAATCTTATTTGTAGTCTTGGCACAAGGCCTTGACTATATGGTTAGGATAGTCTGTCATTATGCATTCCATCATTATGAAAGTGGTTATTGATATTTCATGTGATTATTCGACTAGTAGGATATCCATGTTAATTAGTAAATGACATTATTTCATTTTATTTTTTCCAAATTATGCTGAAGTTAAAGTTAAAAGGCTTTTGTTTTAGTTTTATACACTGCCTTAAATGTTTACGCTTATTTTTGAATGTTTCTGCTGTATTCCTTACCCTTACTGAGCATTTGAGCTCACCCCTTTCTATGTTTTATTTTTCCCAGGATTCCAAGAATTGTATTGTGATTGATATGAAGGGTTAAGACAATTGAATAATGGCATTCATAAAATATTATTTATGTTGTTTTGTATGTTATAAAGTGTAATGTAACATTCATGCATGTAATATATTTTCCAAGACTGCTAAACTGAACAGTCCTTCAGGACTTGATTCCTTGTAATCATGCCAATGTATTAAAATAATGCACCGAATCTAGGTAAATGGGGTTGGGGAGTTACACTTAGTGGGACCTAGCATCAGATAACTAGATCTGGTGAAATTCTAGACTACTGATGTCTCGAATTATACTAATCTCCACATTGAGGAGAATAATTTCACGTTGGGTTTAGCATTTATATTTTTGATTCTTTCACCAGGGGCGTGCATCCTCCTATTTAAAGAAATGATGATTGTGTTTCCCTGCATTCCCACTTTCCAAAGGAAGGCGACATCTGTCACTTATTCAGGGATGTTTTCTCCTTGATCGAAATGAGATAATGGGATGTTGATTCCTCCTTTTGTGGATTCCTCCTCAAAACTCGTTACCTAATCTGGGTCTCCCTCATAGACTTAAGTTGTTGTTTGTGAAACTCTTCATAGTGCCATGTCTTTATGGACACCAGTTAATTAAACTGCTTTTGTCAGGACATTCCAAGGGGTCATGTTAGGGCAGCAACCTTCGGTCGAGAGAGTAGTCACATTGGACATCACTGGAATGTGTGGATGCTGGAGCACTGACACATCTGGTTTCTTCCCCTTATTATAGGGCTTCTCAATAGAGTTGAATCCCAATGCATCCCACATCTAGTGCGAGTAATTTTATGCATAGGCATATCTCTAAGGTTTTCCTCAACTTACCATGTTTAACATAGGGTATGCCGCAATTTTAACATCTAGAGGAGGCATATTAGACTGATTAGAACACTGATGAGAGTGGATCAGGTGGGTGTGACCCCTGGAGGGATCACTGATGTTGGGGCTAATGCGTGGTTGGTTACTTAATTGTTGCTAGGAGAAGCGAGAGAGTGGGTGACATGATGTCACTAGGACGTGGCGGCCCGGGTAAGAGTCAGGATGGATATGGATTATTGTGAATGAATGGAGAGTGAGATGGATTTGATGCAAGGGTGATTGTTAGGTTGGTCTTGAGCCTTGAAGAGACCTCCTACATATCCCCATGGCAAGGAATCAAAGTACACATAGTTCAGTGGGGTGATGGGACACCTCAAGAGGTAGCCCGTGAGAATGGACACATGGATGGGACCCAGAGGAAGTGGAACCTCGAGGTTGGGATATGAACTTCTTGAAACACATAGGATCAAGGAAGAGACTGGGATGATACATGGGTGATGGGATTGAACCTTAGGGAGGCTTTCTATATACCTTGCCTTGGTAAGGATCAAAGTCCATGTAGTTCAGGATGGGGGAATATGATCGGGGTGTACACAGAGGACAACAACCCGATGACATGCTGGGGATTACACATGGTTAGAAGCCTGAGGGTGTTCTGACACTCGAGGGGTGGACCAGAGATGTGGGTCCCAATAAAGGGGACTACAATGGATTACCATCAAATGGGGAACACAATGGATTACCGCTGGTTGGGTTTGACAACGACTTAACACTGGTTGGGGTTCCAATGGCTTACCACTAATTGGGGAATCACAATGGATTATCATCGATTGGGATACGCAATGACTTACCATTTATTGGGGTTAGAACCTTAGGGAAGATTTCTAAATAACTTTCCTTGGTAAGGATTAAATCCCACATAGTTCTAATGGGTACAGTTTAATGTCTTGCGGAATAAAAAGGGGTGTACATTTTAATGTCGTGTGGGATGAGGGTGACCCAACATGAAGTGGTCAGGACCAATAGGTGTTGGACTTGAACCTTAAGTAGGATTCCTACATAACTTTCCTTAGAAAGGATCAAAGTCCACATAGTTTGGGATGGTGTGAACTAATGTGAAGGGGCTCAGATCGAGTAG
>CAUJRU010003050.1:0-58034 GCA_963277665.1 Viscum album
AATCTAACGTATATATATATATATATTATCAATTAATTCACTATTCCTAGAATAATGGGTGATTTAAGAACACTTGGTTCTAAATCACACTCACACATTAATATTCTCAGTCACAAGTATCAATACTATTGGTTTTCATTGGAAAAATAATAAAATAATGTGTAACATAATGGAAAAACCCTCCTCGAAACTCATAAAATTCAACTATCAAGCCACATCCATTTAAACCCACATCATCACACATTAAAAAAATATTAAATAATATTCATATGAAGTTATATAAAAACCAACATAGCAACCCTCATCACCAATTCATATCTAATAGTTTTTCACTCATATAGACCTCTCTATAATATCATTTCCACCAAGTAGTTTTCTAGTAGAAGGGAACTATACAATCATCCATCATGACCACCAAATAGACACACACCTAGAAAATCTCTCGAATTATTAATCCTCTAAACCAAATGGATATCCACACATAAATAACAGACCAATATTTAACTATTTTTTGGCTATTCCATTTTCCACCCTAAGAGACTCCAACAATTTTTTCTTTTATCCATCAACGTGGACTCTCCCTGCCAAAAAAAGATACCAAAATATGAATTTCAACCCTTATGGTCCCTCAACATATTATACGGTGGAAACACTCATGTAGTCTCCCTACTAAACATTTATTCATTTAACCACACATCACATATCCTCTGAGTGCATCATCTGGGTAATTCTCCCACCTCAAAGGCCATCCGTGTGTTATTAGGTGTCAAACATTAGGGGATACAACCTCTCCAACTAGTATCAACCAAATCAAAAATATTATCAACTATATTAATTATTATCACCCAAAAAAACATAAAATAATCCCCATTATCATCATCATCATCATGTATGACAGCCACTACCACAACAATGGTCATAACTTCTACTTCAATATCACACATCATAAATAGATTAAAACCACACCCACTAGAATAACCCTTCTAATTATTTAATACTTAAACAATATTTATTACATAAAATTTCACTTAATATAACACTGATGATCAAGTGGTCTAGTGTATTATTAAATAAGGAACATTACATAACATATTAGATAATAAAACCCAACATCATTGTTTAAATATTCTTTTACATGACCAAAACATTCCATCATACTTATCATTTCATGGGATCGCCTGAGGTCATGTGTAAGAAAAGAGTGAGCTATAAATCCCGGTAAAGGAGTAAGTAGAGAATAACATGAATAATATAGTACAAGTTAGAATATAGGAATATCTATCTATAATAAGAGAAAAATGAACATAAAGGAATGATATAGTATGATTATCATACCATGGAAATGTTGCAACAACATTTTACATGATATTAGAACGATCCAGGGCTCATTGCACATGGAGCATGATTGAAACCTCATTTCACTTGAATTAGAATGAGTAAAACCTCATTTCTCTTGACATATCATGATACTAGTATTTAACCAATGCATTGAAGTGCTATTAGGGTGCACTCTTAATCATTTCATTTCAGGCATATATGTGCCACATGGATTTTATAACATAGAATCATTCAAATTCATCATTTATTCCACAAAAAATGAACATGGAATACATACATGATTCTATATAATAAACAAGTAAATATGTGTAAAGGTTAATCCCCTTGATATAGTAAGGGGAATGGAATTCACTTGATAATGACTTTGTATTTGAAAATCGCGGTGCAATTCCAGCAGCATTACATCATCACATAAGAATTAATAAAAATGGTTGATGAGAGTGAAATGGGTGTATCATAATATTTAAATGAAATTTAATGGAAGGGGTTCATATATATATATGTGTGTGTGTGTGTGTGTGTGTCCAAACATATGTAATTTTATTTAGATTCATAATAAAAAATAATTTCTTCAATGTAATTGAGAAGATAGAAATTCCTTACTGATTTTCTGCATGGCAACGAGTGTATGTGGGAGGAATTAATGGGAGAGAAAAATTTATCTAGTCATTAAAAAATAAGGACTGAAGTATGCGGGAGGTGAAAAATCCTACCACAACATTTTTAATTAAAAAATGTTCTAATGAAATAATGAAATTTGGACAAAAATCAGAATGGAAGAAATCTCACGCATTGAAGTGTGATCCCAAAGGCTTGAGAGTGGCTTGATAGAGGCTTATTAGGGGCTTTGAGTTCCTTGGTATGATTTTAGAGAGAATGGACATTAGGGTAGGGATGTACTCCAAGGGTTTTTAGTGATAATAAGTGGGATCTTGTGTTGGTTTATATATGAAAAGTAAGATAAGTCTTCATTATTGAGGTTTTTAAAACTACACATTAAACTAATCATACCCACAAACAAACCCATGGATTTTTCCCATGTTTTTGGTGAAAGGGGAGTGAAAAAAATAATTTTATAAGACAAATGATGAAACATATTTAAATATTATGCTTCCTTATGTGGAGGTGAGTCACACTCTCAAGGAAATCATTTTAAAAGTTAATTTTTTTTATAAATCTTGGAGGGTCCACTAAGGAACCATAAAATTAATCAAACAAATCTTAATTCGCATTATTTTAAAGGTAAAACATACATTGAAAAAACAACAATTCCATAGTATTTTATCACACCACTATTGGGTCATTATGATGTCATAAAACAAATTATATACTTAAATATTATATAATTTTTACTAAAAAATTTGAATTTCACAGAAAATTAGGAAAAAAATACCATTAGAATATTTTCAAATCCTGATTCTTAAAAAAAATCATTTTATCTAAATAATTTTATAAATACGTGCATTTTCACTTTTAATATAAAAACCTATATTTATTGAAAATTCATGGTTTTTGACAAAAAAATCTATCAAATCATAATTATAATTAAAAATGTATTCATAAAAATTATACGATCATTTAAATTTAAAAAAAATTAATTTAGTAGCAATAATATTTTAATATTATTTAATTCCAAAAAATCATTAATTCATTAAAATAGATTTCATGTTGAATATTAACTAAAAAGATTTATTTATTTACAATCAATTTTCAAATTAAAAATAATGAAATGTATTTATCCATTATATGAAAACTAAAGCGCATAATCATAGTGATAATGTCTTATTACATAACCCATTTTAACACCTGCATAAGTTTGAAGGGTAATTGTTCTACATCTCTTCCCATTCAAGGCTTTATAAAGAGCCATTTGGATGCTTGAGTGGAAACTGTTGTTATACGTGAACTCAACCATAGAAAAATATGGATCCCATCCTCATTAAAATTCCATTGATAATTATCTCAACATTTCCTCAAGTGTTTGGATAGTCCACTCAGATTTCACTTAATTTTGAAGATGAAATGATGTACTGAAGTACATATCAGTATTTAGAGGATGTTAAAAAATCATCCAGAACATAGAGGTGAATCTTGGATATCAATTATATACAATAGATAGAGGTACTCCAAGAAGCCTTAACAATTATATGATATATATCTATTTCAGTTGATCTAATGAGAAATCCTCTTGAATTAAAATTTTGTAATATGTTCCACAAAATATCAGATAGCATAGTTTCCTTTGGATGTCTTTGGAAGTCTTCTGACAAATTCCATGGTGATGTTCTCCCATTACTATGATAGTATGGGTTACAGTTGCATCGTCCCCTTATACATATTCCTCTTAGCCTTCACTTGCTGACATACCAGACACATTTTTGTATACTCAGAAATATTTTTCTTCATGTTATCCCACCAATAATTCTATCATAGATCTTGATACATCTTTTTGTTTCCTTGGTGAATGGATAAATTCAAACTATGTGCATCATCAAAAGGTTCATTCTTTAACTTCGGTTTTTATGGAACACATAGTCTTGTCATAAATCTCACAATTCCTATTTCATTAACATGGATCTCTAGGGATTTCCCTTTTTCTGATAGTTTCGACTTTTTTCTAAATTCCCACATCATCCTTTTGATCATCCATTAACCTTTCCACAAGAGACAATTGATAAATTATTCCTGAATGGATTGATGAGTGTCCATTCTTTATTATTCCCATGTCCATGTTCATCAAATCTAAGAAGATTGGATCCTTTTCAATTCTCATCAATGATACAATTGTTGGGTCCTTTCTACTTATAACATCTTCCACCTTGTTTACATTCCCATGGTGGTAATGGATTGAGTAGTCATAGTCTTTGTTCATCTCTAGCCGTCTTTGTTGGAACATAATCAACCATTTCTATGTGAATATATACTTGAGGCATTTTGATCAATGTATATTTAAAAATTCTCCCCAAAGAGATAATGTTCCCAAATTTTTAAATCGATGATTAATACAGCCAACTCCAGATCATGTGTTGGATAGTTTTTATCATTAACATCCAATTGCCTTGAAGAAAGGGAAATGAATTTTTCATTTTTTGTCATCACGCAACCAATGCATTTCATTGAAGAATCCCTAAATACCACAAAAATATCTCCACTTGTGGGTTGTGTGAGCATAGATACAGTGATAACCCTCTATTTCAACTCCTTGAAGTTCCCTTCACATTCATCAAACTAAGAAAACATTACTCCCCTCTTAGTTAGATTGGTAATAGGGTTGGACAATCATGAGAATTTCTCACAGATCAGCGATAATATCTAGCTAACCCCATGAATTTACATATATCTATTACTGATTTTGGCCCCAAATACCCCTAAATTGAATCTATTATGGAGAGATCCAATGATATCCCATTATTTGTGAAGATATAACCCAACAATGAGACCAACTTCAAATATAAATCTCAGTGGATGTACTTTTCATAGAGCTTCTTCCTTTCTCAAGGTCTCTAGTACAGTGCTTAGATGCATATCATGCTCTTCATTGGTTTTGGAGTATGTTAGAATATCTTCTATAAAGACTACCATAATTCTTTCAAGGTAATATCTAAAAACTCTATTCATCAAGTCTATGATGTTTTCTAGAACATTCGTGAGTCTGAAAGGAATAACTATGTATTCATAGTTCCTGTACCTTGTACGAAAAGTTTTTTTGGGGATATCTTCTTCCTTCACGCTTATTTGGAAAAATCTTGACCGTAAATCCACCATGGATAAGTATTTTTCTCCACATAGCTGATTGATGAAGTCATCAATTCATGGTAAAAGATACTTGTTCTTTATCATGATTTTTTTGTGCTCACAATAATCGATGAAAAGGTGCACTGACCCATCTTTCTTATTGAAAAAGAGCCCAGGTTCACCCCATGGTGAATCACTTGGGCATATAAAACCTTTTCCCAGATTCTCCTATATTTGTTTCTTTAGTTCCTTAATATCCACAACAACTATTATATATGGAGTCTTGGATATTGGAAGTTCCACTGGTATAAGATAAATCATGAATTAAACATCACTTCTTGGAGGAAGACTAGTAAATTCTTGGGAAACACTTCAATGAATTCCCTCACAATAGGCATGTCTTCAATGATGATTTATTCATTACACACAATCACCTGAGCAAGATACGCATGTTCATATAGAGGTAATATCAATGCTTGAGATGAAGGTACTAAAGAATATTAATCATCTTCCTTTCACATGTACAAAATTGGGGGTTGATTAACAACATGGAGAGTGATTTCCCTCTCATGGAAATTTATGTTTTCTCTATATAAGTAAATGTATTCAATGCTAGTATTTGCATCATATTCTACCAAAGTGAGTATGGAGAGGTTAACTGGGAAGTTCAAAAATTCAATTGTGATATGGGAGGATTTATATTAATGGGTTGGGATGATTTCCTCATTTTCCTTTCTCACCGAAAACATTACTTCCATGATTTTTGGTGGTGTTGGGATCATTCTACTAAACATTCGGGATATAAAAGACTGCATAGAACCAGAATAAAATAAAATGTTCTCTATTCATGATTGAATAACTAGTGTACCTGTCACCACATAATTTTTGGGGTTCACAACGGTGATAGTGATGTAAAACTATTACCCTTGCTTCCTTGTTGATGGTAGGTTGCCTACTAAAACTCTTGGATTAGGGAATTTATTTGAAAAGTGCCCTAGTTCATTGTAGTCGTTGCAATTAACAATGCATTGAGGGTCGAATTAAGCGTTCCTCTCCACTATCACAGCCAAAAGTTTTTCTTGTCAGTAGTTAATGGATAGGTTCCTTTCTCTTCCACACCAAAATAATTTTCTAATCCCCTTATAGCAATTTATGGGTCACTTCATTCCACACCTTTGGAATGTGGGTGCTATTTTTTCATAGCACTATTGGATTTATCCATCAGACCACCAGAATTAAATTCCACCTTACATTTCCCATCCCCAAGATACCCCTAAGATAAAAGATCTTCATTTTGACTTTGAGGGAACAACAAAAAATTTCCTCATAGATTTCAAAGTCACAGATTAGTAGGGATTTCAATAGGGTAGGTTTTAGCCCACCAAAAAGAGGAAAACCTTTCATTCGAGGGTAACAACAAAGCCAAAGGCATATCATGCATGCCTTTTGAGGTTTTCCTCATACGCTCTAATGGATTTGTCATATTTTTTTCTTAAGGTCAGGGTAGTATCATTACATCTTAATTCAAAGGTAGCAATAAAAATATTTAACGAAAAATATTTTTCGAAAATCCTTCCATCGTAGACCTCGATCTCCTCATTAGGATTAATTTTTTTATCAATGTTCACCATTGATTAACTTCACCCATTATATTATAATCATATAGAAGAACCCTATATTTTTCTGAATTTTAAATGAAAGAGAAGATGTTTTCAATGGATTTGATCCATTTTTCAGAAATTGATAGTTCGGGTGATCCATTAAAAGTAGGATTCCTTTGTCTCATAAAGCTCTTGAGTTCCCCTTGTTCTATCATAGGGGGGTTGAACGCTCTTCTGGGCCCATGCTTATATTCAAAACATGAGTTAACTAATAGAGTATCATGAAAATGATTTGGATTCATGCTCCCATCAGATTTGGAATCTCATTAGAAAAGATTTCACATTGATCATTGCATCAGTTGTTATCCCAAGTCCTCCTATTACCATCCATTGGTGGGAGTAATAGGAATGTTATGGGTAAAAAAAAGGGTTTATCAAAATACAGAAATGTATGACATATAAATTACATTTGGGTACCTAACATATGAATTTATAGGATTTAATATATTTTATCTATGATCTAATTCCTATCATGTATTCTTAGAGGAATTTTTATGACCTCAATAATGGTCTATTCTAAACATATGAATTTACTAAAGCACACCCCTCGGGAGTGTTGTAACCCTATGTGTAGCAAGGCCTGTTGTTATGCACAAGTTCCTATTTGATTACAACTCAAAGTGGTGTTTTTGGGTTTTAACCCACGATACATCTCTTCCAGAGCCACCTCTACATAATCATATCCAGACATGGATGTATTTTCTAGAGAATCCATTTACTCAATACCCACCAAAGTTTAGGGGTGTTAGTATTATACATAGTGTTATCCTAGGGGATTTCACTAGGGTTTTTTAATCCTAATCCCAAAAATAAATAAACATATCATCTGATACCAACTATAACAAACATTATCCTTATCATACACATAAAAATGATTTGTTACATAAACATTCACTTAATACAACTATGAGGATTGATAGGTCCTGTTTTGTGGGAAATTATGACGATTACATAACATCATAGAACATAAAACCCAAAATCTTTATTGAAAACTTGTTTCACATGACCAAAACATTCCTTCATACATAGCATTGCATTGGAAAACCTGAAGACATGTATAATAATGTGATGAGCTGTAAATTATAGTAAGGGAGTAAACAAGAAACAACATGAAAAATATAGTACATGTTAGGAAATAGGCATATCAATGGATCATAAGAGAAACATGATCATAAAATCACGATATAGTATGATTATCATAATATTGAAATGTTGGAACAAAATTTAACATGATATTAGCATGATCCATGGATCATTGGACATGGAGCATGGGGAAATCCTCATTCACAATATGTATCATGATACTAGTCTTTACCCAATTCTTTCGAGCACTACCAGGGCACACCCTTTTAATCATTTCATTTCTTGCATAAGTGTGCCACATGGATCATAAAACACATAATAATTACACATCATCATTTATTCCACAATAAATAAATTTGGAATAAATAAATACAACTATATAATAATTATGTAAAGGTTATTAATGGTGAATACCATTGAGAGAGAAATTGGAATGGTCTTCACTACACAATGACATTGGATTTGAAAATAGTAGTGCAATTTCGATAGCATAATGATGTGACATTATAATTCATAAAAATGTTTGATGAGAGATAAAGGGGTATATAATCATATGTAAATTAAATGGACATTAAAGGGTTTATATAGATATATTTTTCAACATTTTTAATGGAATTTAGATTCATAATACAATGTAATTTCTTGAATGTAAATGAGAGGAGAGAAATTCCTTACAGAGTTTCTGAATTGTAACTTGTGTACATGAGTGTATTTAATGAGAGAGAAAGAGGTGTCTCAATAGTCACACATAAGGACAAAAGTATGGGTGAGGATCGAAACCAAACCCCAACATTTGATATTGATAAAAAAATGGTATAACAACATAATGAAATTTGGAAAAAAAATTAGAAAGGAAGAAATACCTTACCAAGAAGTGTGATCCCAAAGGCTTGAGAGGGGATTAAGAGAGGATTCATGGGAGCTTGGGGTTCCTTGGGAGGATTTTAGATAGGGGAGGGTAGGGTAGGGATGTTCTCAATGGTTTTAGAGTGAAGAGAAGTGGGATATTGGGTGGGATTGTATAGGAAATGATAGGGAATTCTTTATTATATTGGTTTTGGACACTTTACATTATACTAATCAAAACCACAAACCAAACCATGGTTTTTTCTAAAGAACAGTTGAAAACGTTATTTTATAATTCCAATGGCCACACATATTAAAATATTGGGCTTGCTTATGTTGAGGTGATTCACGCTCTCAAGAAAATAATTTTAAAAGTTAAATTGTTTTATAAGTCTTGGAGTGTCCACTAAGGAACCATATAATTAATAAAAAAATATATAATCAAATTATTTTAAAGGTAAAACATATATTGGACTAAAAAACATGTTATAGTTTTTTATTACATCATTATTGGGTCATTATGATGTCATAAAACACATTATATAATTAAATGGTATTTAATTTTTTTCAAAAAAATCGGTTGTCTCAGAAAATTATGAAAAATCACCATTCGAAAATTTCAACATCTAGATTCGAAAAATAATATTTATTTAATCTATATAATTTTATAAATATGATAATTTTTACTTATAAAATAAAAATGACAGTTATTAAAAATTTATGTGTTTTGACAAAAACAGTCATCATACCATAATAAAATTACCATTGTATTTATAAAAATTATACGATTATTTATAATTAATAAAAAATAAATTAATAATATAAAAATATAAAAATATTATTTAATTCCAAAAAACCATTAATTCACCAAAAATAGATTTCATCATTGAATATTAACTAGAAATACTATATTTTCTTTAAAATCCATTTACACTTTAAAAATAATGAAATGAATGTATGTTTTATATACAAAAAATAGAGCACACAATCATAGTTCTAAGGTCTTGTTACCTAACCCCTTATAAGACCCACATAATCCCTAAGGGTTAGGTGTGCGAGGGTGACAAACTCTTGGGGTGGCTCAGATAACATCGCTCGGTTGTTAATCTCTACCAACTTCCACTTCTTCTGTAGGTGGTTCTATTCATTCATAACGTATTGAAGCTCATCATGGGATTGGTCAAGAGTAAAGCCTAGAGACACAAAATCCATTCTAAGATCTGAAAAATGGGATTCATATGGAGCAATTCTATTGGATGTGGCAATCGCTTCCTTTGTCTGAGTAAATTTGGTCGGCTAAATCCCTCTATTTATACAAATAATCTGATCACTATTCAATGGAAATATTAGCAACTGTAAAAATTCATAAAAGTATTTTGATATTCCAAAATATAAGACCATGGAAATTCATATTTTATATAACCATTTTACATATTAAGACATTTAATTAGATCAAAATGAAATTTCCTTAATAAAAGTTTGGGTCGTTACAACCACCCATCTATTTGAAAACATAAATCATCATGAATATAATGGTATTCAGATACATAATCATACCATATAAGTATAAAACTAATTGATTTTGTTTTACAATAATCCATAACCAAGAGAGTTGAACACGTAACATTAATTCCACATATTCCATGAATACATAAAAACCAAAACCATTTCAAATAGACAAAATTAGTCAAATATCCCTATATAAAAAGTGCAAAACATATATTAGACAAAAAATATAAATATCTCTATTAATTCAAAATAAAGTGGTTTTATATTGGTTTTAATTAGTTTCTCATGCATATAAATTCATCATCACATCCCATAGTCATCAAATCTCAAGGGTTACTAGTAATACACCCCCTGCTAGAAATGGAACGACCCATTGAAATATGGAATTACCTTGCATAAATCATCCCACATCATATATAATATTTTATTAACATTCATCCAAATATATAGTATGGAATTACCACATGAAAATATAAAACAACCTTATATAACTCACTCCACATCATACAATATCCCACCTAAGCACTTCTATATGATTTTCTAAAGAGATTCATAACATGAATTCTAAATTTTAAAGATACATTCAAAATTATATAAGTTTAATTATCTCACCTAAAATGTATTTTATATTACATAAACTATTACAATATTTAAATTCATATCGATAAAATATATAATATTAAATAAATTCATAGAAATAATTGTTGACATGACATGACCCACCAAGGCCCCCTTCATCCTGGAAGTTAGCTAAGTGTCCCAACCAATGCTCACCTAAAAAATAGAGTGGATGGATGAAAATAGTAATTAGGAATATCTAAAAAATTACATACTTTTCTATGTTAACCTATAATAAACATAACATTAGTGAATAATATCAATTAGAAACACTAAAAAATGCATATAAAATATAAAATGAACTATTTATAACACATGAATAAGAAAAAACTAATATCTATACTGACATCCAATAAATTATACACAACTCAAAAAGAAAAAGGATCTTTTTCCAAAAACAAAATAACAGAAACAAACATACATGACTAAGATAAAGACCTCATATTAAATTAGATCAAAACCTAAATTCCACTCACTATAATCAATTCCCAAAACAACTAACTCCAAGAGTAGAAAAAACTCAACGATTAACATCTAAAATTAAATCTAAATAAATTAAATAATCTCTAAATCTTCTTAGTACATATCTTACTTATACATAGTCTGAACAGATAGAACACATGCACTGTTTGGCACTGTAGCAGCCGGGAATATGCCCCTGTTTGGGCCTTCAGGCCACCGATTTGGTCCCTGAGTCTTGTAAGTCCTTTGGGCCACCGAGGCCTTTAGGTTAGTAAGGCCTTTAGGCCACCTCAAGGCCTTAGGGACACCTTAAGTGCAGATGCAAACCAGATAAACTATATGGTACAAGCTCTATAAAAAGGATGAGCAAGGAGCTTTCACCACAGGAGAAGCTAAACAGATTGAAAGAATGAGAGGGTATGACACCTGCCATCGGGACAAGCATGTGCATGCACATGAATGTCTAGCCGAATAGCCATGCAAAGGTTGAGAGTTGATTTCACAATGAAGATTCTGGGGAGGCGCATTTCCATGTATTTAGTCTGGGTTGTATGTAATGTTTGAGGCCTACGAGAAAGGAATTCCTCTAAAGCCTACTGGCCATGTAATACTTACACCTTCAGGCCTTGTAAGGGTTCCACCTCACCCCTTGAAAGGTGGATTATCAAAAATCAATAAAAAATTTAGGCCTTAGAGCCATTGGAGGGTGGGTAGAAATAAGCTTATACGATCCCCTTACACCATATTAGAAATTTATCGAAATAAGGATGCCCAAAATCACTTGTCCTGAGTGGGTATGTAAGAGGGGAAAATAAAAGACAAAATAATGTATAGAGGCTCAACCACTCGATGTTATAGAGATATAGAATATGTCTTCATCATCACTACTACAATCCATGAAGGGTTGCATCACAAGTTCTACAAAGGGTTCTTAGAGCATCATGCAGCCTATAATGTATGACATAGACAGCCTCGATTTACATCTGACACCCATGGTGAAACTTTTTAAAAAATTTCCTCTATTTTTAGATATATTTTTCAGTTTTTTTACTTTTAAATTTTAGTGTTTTTGAAAAAAAAAGAAAATTTTGCATGGTTAGTGAACAGTTTGAGTAGTAGTATGAAAACCATTATCCTAAAAAAGGTTTTTTATATTGTGTAATTTCATGGTTGGTTTATAGTTTACAAAATAATGTGGATCAATAGTGTAGATTACAAGGAAAATTAGTAGTGATTAGCGTAGTTGGTGCATAAGTTGCATAAAATTACGGAGAAACTCTGTTATTTTCCTAGAAAACATAAAGTATGAAATTTCCACATTTCCATTAACTAATATAATCACTTTCCTCCACTCCTATACCGAACTAAATTTCTCTAACCCTCATATATGATTTCCCCTCCTATTCCACTCCATCAGTGGATATTATGTGTATTATTATTCATGTAATTCAATATTTCATAATGTAAGGCCCTATTTTCCATCGATTTTAATTTTTTTCCAAATTTCCCATGGTCATGGTGTCCTAGGGTTTGATAAATCCAAACATAATGATGTGTCATTTGGGGATTATGATTTTTTCTTTCACCTTTATATTCCCTCTTTAACTCATAAGTGGATTTCCATCATAGGTGATGTGTTTGTCTTGGATCGAGGTAGTTGGTTTCTTGATGAGTCAATGTATAGAAAAATAAATATTATCTCCTAAAATTAAAAAGTGCCTTTTAATTTTTTTGATGTACTAATGGGTATTTTGATAACTATTTGGGTGTTTTTGGTTGATTGTAAAGACTTTTCATTTCATATTGAAGTGAAAATGGATTGATGTTGTATGTTTTGTACATAATGTTTTTAGGAAATGGAAGGTGAATTTATTAGAAAGGGGATATCACAGGAGAACCTCTGGATCCTAGGTTTGATGACTAGGAAAACTACCTTTATGAAAAGTTCTACTATCCCTATCCCTTGGACAATAATGCAATGCTAACAAAACAAGTTATTCTATGGATGTGTTTAATAATAATACATTGGCTTTATATGACCAAATGGGTCATTCCTAGGATAAAATGTAAATTATTTTATGACCGAGGGTGTCAAGGTCATATGTTGTTGTTTGATGTCAGTTACCCTAGCAGTTTCGCATAAATATTTTTTGTATTTTATTATTTTAATTATACATGCTCTATTTATTATGAATAAATAAGCCATTTTTATAATGAAATTATTTTCAAATTATATTTTTTTTTTCAAATAGTCATTATTCATGATATTCATGGGGATGAACTCTCTGGATGATATGCTCACATACTATATATACCCAATTGGTGTATGTAAACATTATTTTCTCAGGTTTAAGAATAAGAAAGGAAGAATTTGACTACAGTGGGTACTCATGTTACTGATCCATTGTAGGGTGAGGTGTAGACATGGTGTGAGGAAGATCCTTAAATCACAAAGATATTGGTACCCACTTATTCATTGTTTTGGGTCGCAATTATAGAATCCCATTACCCATTTCTGTATAGCCTTTGGGATTCACATATAATAGTTTTTAAATGTGTGATACATGGTTTCTTATTAGATGTTTTTATGTTTGGGTTTATAGATGAATTGTATTGTTTCTTTTGTGGAATCCTTTATTTTTTGTTGTATTAATTCGATAGATTATTCCCAATGAATTTTTATTATTCCTAAGAACCATTTTCTAAACTATATGGATTGGGAATTCCATTCAGTCCTTGCCCCAGAAAACCATGGGTGACTTGATCTAGGGATACTATGGTTTTTTAGGAAAAAATGTATCACCTGGATAGAATATGAGGGGTTTCTGAGGCTAAATTATCCTATATTATCCAATTTTTACAAAATTCATTCCACACAGTTAATAAAACCCATCAATGTAAAATCTTCCCCTTGATGAACTAAAAATATTAGTCTAATAATTACCTCATATACTATTTCCAATATCACATTATCCTTAAAAACCCTAGGGAAAACCCACACCGTGAATATGGATAGTGGTTGGTTATGGGTTTAGTAACTCATATAATCCTACACATCACCATCAAAAAACTTAAGTGGTCCCATTCCTCGCTGAGGGAAAAGTATCAATTGAGGGGACAATTAGCCTTAGTAGTAATCGATGCCCTAGGTAGAATGCATAAAGAACACTACATATGTAGGAAATGGAATATAACTCAATAGTGATATAGGAATCATGTTCCTCTTCCTGTAGAACCTGGTATATAATGAAGACACACAATTGTTTAGAGAGAGAGGCATCATACCCTTAGACACTCTTATTATTATGTCTAAACCACATCGTTAATTATCTAGAGCCAAATTTAAAAACTATTTATCTTTGAAAGAAAACACTATAAAATTAGAAAACATATCACACCATCACTATTTATAATAAAAGAATCATAATATATGAATTTTCAATTTCTGAATAATTCTTATTTGATGAAATAAACACATTTAAATGAATCATGGATGAGTGAAATCAAATTAATGAACCTGGTTCTAATGCCACATGTCAAATTTATGTATCATATATTGGTAGTGAATCATCCATTTTTATGTCTAGATCATGATGGAATAAGTAAATATATGAATTAATGTTGTATGAAGAATTTATGACCGAAAAAAGGATTTTTAATAGGAATAATAATATATTTATTACTATTACTATTTTTATTATCATTATAATTATTCTTAATATTAATATTTTGAATTCATGTGTGGGAGAAGATCACACTAAAAACACCCTTCATGCTGAATATTAGCGATATTATTAAATATTACTAATTTAAAATTGATAATGGAATGGGGGAATGCATTCACATCACCCTTTTGAGTTTAAATATACCCTTAACACTCCCTGAAATTTTCCATCATTAATAATAAAATTATTGTTTAAAACTATTGAACCAAGCATAGACATACCATGTAACCATCATTAGCTTAATTTTATGGATGATGATCTTCTATAGATTATGATAAAATTAATTATGAGAGGTAGGAAGAGAAGGGATGAGTGAGTAATAAAAATGATAATTGTTGAGAGAAATAAGATTAGGAACTAGTATTCCATAATCCATAACCAAATTTACAAAACAATGAAGAACCAAGTTAGAGATGAATAATCATAATCTATAATTTTTCAATGTATGCAGATTTTATTCAAATTAAAAGGAAGATTATAGTAAATGATATAATGTAACATGAATAATTATCATGGAAAATGAGAAAAAATATATATTCATAATTTATTTTTACAAAAATTATGCACAAAGTGTAATAATGAAGAATACATCCAATAAGAATTGAGAATACACATAAATTAGATGTAAAATTAATAAATAATTATGTAACAAGATAACAATGTCCTACCTCAATATTGAATCACCACCACTTAGATTCATCATCCAAACTATATGTTATTTAGTTATCTTTATATAATTCAATCATCAAAATCATTGAGATTTGATCCTGTTCCATTGATCTAATGATGCAACCACCAATGTTTGATCAGTCCAGCCTTCCACTCTCTAGGATTTATACCCTCATCATTAGCTAATAATTGATTATAACCATGATATAGATTAAATAGAGTAACCCATTTGGTTTTTTCTGGAATTAAATTAAATAATTAAATATTAATTAATTAATTTAATATATCTTACATGATAGTGTGGACCTAGGGACCCAAGGAGAACTAAAATTATATAAAACCTAGAGTGAACCCCCAATTATGATAATCAATTTTTCCTCATATTTCATGGTCAAGAATCTATTTAGAATTAAGACCATACTATATAATAATACACATGTTTGGGGATGAAAAATATATTTATAAACAATATATTTTTATCGGGTTGTTTCTGTGATCATAATTCTACAGAATCTCATACCATGGGTAAATAATAATCTCCAGAATAAAAATCCTCATCTATATAATTTTTCTATTATCCTTTGATAGGATAACATTAAACTTTTACCCAGGGGGTGGTATCAAACTCTGAATTGAAAAATGTCACATTCTAGGAAAATCTAGTCACTACATCCTCCATACCATTTACCATTTTTATCCCTATAAAAAAAAAATAAATGTTTCTAATCAAGATAAGTAATGTATCATCATTATGAAATAAGATGACATATAATGAATCACCCATTACATCAGGGAGTCCTGCCCAAATCAAACTTCGTAGACTATCATCTCAGATGGAAACAAAATCTTTCATTCTCAATGATATTAATCCTCAAAAAGTTTCTCGTTTGAAAATTTCATCACATCAGGGAATGATAAACCATAAACAATCGACAACCCTCTGATAATGGTTCTTGGGAATGGTTATCATTGGTGGGAGTGTTACAATCGCCACTATATAAGTGTAATTTTAGATGGACTGATTTTATCATGAAAATTTGAAAAACATTCATTATTTATTTTCAATTGGTTTTTATCATTATTCATATGAATTAAAATGTTATACTCGTATTTTAGACATTATATTTAATGTATTATTATAGATAAAAAAATTTTTAATCTTGAAGTCAATTTATGGTACAAAAGAATCTCTAGTGAATTTTCTTATGTTTTTCATGTTTTATGTTGGTTAAAAAAATTTACTATCTCAAGACCTCCATCAACCCACAGGTTGAGATCCACTTAGCTAGCCTAAGGAAGGATATTCTGGCCAAGAGAGCCTATGGGGAAGGCATTATCATTTTGTAGGGAAGTGGATTAGGCTGTATAAGGATGACCACACACAAATAATGTGAGCCAATACCTTCGACGGGGCCATGTGTGTAGAATTGGACCATATGTGTGTGAGTGAGTGTATAAGAGCACTAATACACCACATTCAATAATTTATAAATAATTGTAGACATGGGTTAACTTATATGTCAATGATCCGCTGCTCCCTTTTATGATGCAGAACATGAATTGATGTGGTATTTTTCCCCACATACAAAAATAGTGCTGCTTCACATATCATTCTCTCATCACCATTCTCAGAAATTTCATTAATGATGCCTCTACCACTATTTGTGTAATTGACTTGGCCAAAGCACCCATTTGAATAACTACAAAATAAAATGGCTTCCACCATAATAGTATCGTATATTCAATCAAGGATGAGGTTTAACCATAGTGAGATACACTATTACATTTGGATGAAAATATAGTAAATGGAAAATATTAGGTTGACAAAAGGGACTGCATTGTAATTTATGTCATTACAACACAGTGATAAAAGATAAAATTTAATTTAATGAAACTATGACATAGTAAGCTATGTTTTTTTTGGATTACTATAATATAAGTACCATGTTTTTAAAATATATATGTATATATATATATATATATATATGGAGATGTGGTTTAGTTCTTTTCATGCACTATAGAGTTATGGAAAATGGTGGTGGCATGTTTTTCAAAAGGTGAAGTTTCAACGTGGTGTGTTCACTGTGTCATAAAGATGTAAATATTGTAATTCAAATTAATTTTAAGGAAGATGTAGGTTGTGTTGGGATTTTAATATTTAAAATTTTAATATTTAGGAGAGTTAAAATTATTAATTGATATATTTATCTCAACAATAATAGAGGATTTTATCCCAACATTGATAGATATTTAATTATCAATATTAATTGATTGAAAATTAATTGATGACTACATAAATTTGAAATATGTAATTGGGGTCTATATTAGAAGATGCGGTAACATGATTTGGATTGTGTACCGACCCAATGTAGCTAACGAGATAGAACCAAGAAGGCATTTCAACATTTTTGGTAACTGTTGTGAAGTTATGATGATGAGAATGAAGAAAAGACAAATATTATGTCAATGTTGGAATGTTGATAGTGATGACTAAAATCATAGAAGATGAAATGTGGTTATTATTGTTCCATGTATTGAAAGACCTCTTTGTTTGAGAGATCATGTGACATGTCCCTATCTTGATGATCAGCTTTAAAAAGAAGAATTATGTTCCCGGGTTTGATAAAAATTCCTCCAGGTGTTGAGTTGTGAAAACTCCTATAGGTGTAATGTATAAATCCATCAGGTGATGGGTAAACTTCCATCGGGTGATAAAAGTTAATCGAGTGAAACTTCTAGTGTATTTTGTTGATATATTATTTTGTAGCATTGGGTTCCACCCCGACAGTGGTATCAGAGGGAATATATGATGTGATATGTTTTAGAACATGGTGTCATGCATATGGAGGATTAGTTTATCAATGAATTAAAGGACCTCACTATAACTAAACAATGGTACTAGAGGTGTATATGGGATATCAGAAGTTCTATTGACCAGCTGGATTCATGAGGAGTGTTCCATTGTTCATGATTGTTATAGATTGTTGGAAGACAGTTTTGGTTCCAAAGGTTACATGGTCTACTAAGCATATGGGAAAATGTCACTATATTATTTCGATTATATCGATGGTTTTTCTGGAATATATAATGTCTTGTTGGACCCACATGCTATGCAGTGTATTCCATTCATTGAGTGATAGTTAGAGCTTCGAGGAAGGCTGT
Source organism: Viscum album (assembly GCA_963277665.1). Taxonomy (NCBI): domain Eukaryota; kingdom Viridiplantae; phylum Streptophyta; class Magnoliopsida; order Santalales; family Viscaceae; genus Viscum; species Viscum album. The sequence goes on from CAUJRU010003050.1 coordinate 18,809, forward strand.
TGAAATTCATGAAGACAAGAGAACTAGAAGACCCTGACTACAAGCACTCATAGATTATTTCGGAAGTTCAATTTATGTTATTGATGAATGGTGAGTATAAAAATATTAAATATAATTATATTTATAGGATTTTTAAAAAATCAAGAATATTATGCATATAGAAACTTATTAATGAAGATATACATCTCAACATTAATAAATAATTTTTGCCGAAAATTATTGGACAATTACCTCTCAATATTGATGGATATAAAATTTATTATAAACTACAATTATAGGATATATGGTCTTGGTGTCCATATAAGAGGATATTGTAACATGTTTTGGATGGTGTGACAACACAATGTTGCAGGTGAGAGGGAACCAGGAATGGGATTCCACATATGCAGTAACTAGTGTAAAGTGATGATGATGAGAATGAGGTGAAGATAGTGATTACATCAATGTTTGTTTGTCAACATCTATGATTGACAAATCCAAAGATGTCATGTGGTAATGATGGTGCCATGTATTGAATTTCCTCTTGGATGTGGAGATCAAGATGTGTGTCCCAATTATGGTGATAAGTTGTACATCAAAATTGTACATTCATGGGTGAGATAAATGGCCTTCCGGTGATACTTTTGATGTGTTTTACAACTTCTTACACTGCAATGTGAGGCTCCAACCCAACAGGTTTTTCTATTTTCCTTTGTCAATAATGTATCTATTATGTGAAGAAAGTAAAAAAAAAGTAGTTGTGCAATATTTGTTCAGTCCACAGCATAGTACACCCATGTAGTGAACTTTGATAGCCTGATATCTATGGATTTTTCCACGATACACTGTTAAGTCTATCAGGGTAAAAAAATTAAAGAGTTCCCCTTACACATTTAAGGAGGAAATAGAACTCATAAAAATCGGATAAATAGATGACCCCATTGGACTTAAAACAAAATTTAATGGATGAAAAGGGAAAGATAGAAATATCTTTGACATATAAAAATACTTTGAAAGAATATAATGAAGAGGTCTCTTTGATTATTCTTTGACAGATAAAAGGTGAAGAGGAGGCTAATAAATATTGGGACTTTTGAGCATCACAATGTTTAGAGGAGACTAACTATGTACAGTACGGTAAATTGTGGTAAGGTATGCATCGAATTTTATCAAGAGTATGCATTAATCACTGATAAAAGCCACACCTTTATCAGCACTAACATAAAGTGATGGTAAGTGTGACTTTTATCAGTGATAAAAAAGAATTGATAAATGTGTACCCTATATCAGTCTAAATCTATGTGTTGATAAATTACATATTTCGGACCTCTATTTTTAAATCTGATAATTATTTTTGATAAAAAAATATTATTAATATATATACAATTATTATATATACATTAAATAATAATGCTCATTTATGGAATTTTTTTAAAAACTCTTTTTTATAATTACGTAAAATATGATATATTAATATAATTTAATGTAAAATAAAAATATATGTTGTTTAAAAATTGTATTAATATGATTAAAATATATATTTGTGTGTGTGTGTTCAAATAATTATAAAATTATAATAATAATTTTAACTAATAAATGTTTTTATTATATATGTAATTATATATAAATATTTTTAAATATATTTAAAGATAAATAAAAAAATAAATAATGATTTACATATTTTAAATAACATAAACCCTGAATTAATTTGGATTATATATATATATATCATTAGATAATGATGATATTCGTGGATTTGATTTTCGTTATTTATCTTTATATAGTGATTCATTAGTATAATTGATGTTATACGATCATAAGTTTAATTTTAGACATGATCGCAAGCTTATATATTCCAAATTATAAGATAATTTTATATTTTGACTACATACACATGCATATATTATATATTTATCATTATTAATATATTCATTTATATTTTGAAACCTGTATGATTAATTTATATTATACCCATGAACTTATTATGTTCTCATAAATACATTCAAAATTACTAAAAAAAATATCTAGATAATAGATATATTTATAATATTTATAATTATACATTTTAATTATTTATAAAAACTTTTAAAATATAATTATATATATATATTAAAATAATTATAAAATTATAGTAAGTACTTTTGTTATAAATTTATAAATATATGTATTTATTCACACATTTATAATCATATATATTTATTTAAATAATTATAGAAGTATAATTGAGGTATTTTTTATATTTTATAATTTTATAAATATATATTTTAATATAAATATATTAAAAATATATACAAATATTAATAATTATAATTAAAATAAATATAGATATTTTTAAATAACTATAAAATTATAATTATATATCAATTAAATAAATTATTAAAATCATAAATTTAATAAATATTCTTATTATCATTTGAAAATTAGTTAAACAATTAAATAATTATTTATAACTATAACTATAAATAAATATAATTTTTTAATTATAAATATATATATTTTTTTTAAATATATAATTATAAATAAATATTTGTTTATTTGTAATTATAACTATAAATAAATATAATTATGTAATTATAAAATTTATATATGTTTATTTAAATATATAATTATATATAATTATATATTTATTTAAATAATTTTAAAATTTCATCTAATATATTTATTATATTTGTAAATTTATAATTATATATAATTATAAAATTATAAATACAACAAATATAGTTATTATAATTTTATAATTATTTAAATAAATTCATATTTATTTATAATTATAAAAATATATAAATAAATATAAATAAATATTTAAATAAATGTATATTTATTTGTAGTTATATTTATAAATAAATAGATGTTTATTTACATAATTTTATAAAATAATATATATGAAATTTTTGTTATTATAAAATTATAATTATTTAAATAATTATAGATTTATTTATAATTATGACTTTAAATAAAAATATATTTATAATTATTTAATTAAATATATACTTATTATTAGTTATAATTCTAAATTAATATATATTTATTTAAAAAACTATAAATTATAGTTAATATTTTTATTATATTATTTTATTTAATTTTATATAAGAAATATATTTACTATAATTTTATAATAATTTAAATAAATGTATATTTATTTATAATTGAAACTATAAATAAATAAATATTTATCTATAATTAATGATTTATCACTTTATAAACATTAAAAAATCATTTATAATATCAACGCTATAATTTCAGTGCTCATAACAAATCGTTTTATATGATATTTTTTGCGCAAATAAAAAGATATCATTATCAGCTAAAAAACTATTAATGATCAGTTTTTTAATCACTTTTTGGAAAGTGATGATAAAATTCATCCATGATGTTATAAAAAAACCCTAACAATGTATTATTCTCTCATTCCTTAAATATTCCATGGAACCCTACCTCGGTCACACCCAACCCCCACCATCGTAGCTGGCAACCACTGCACCTGCAGCCACCAAACCGTACCCCTACCTCTAAACCCCTGTCAATTTACATATCATCCCCCTTATCATTATTCATCCATCACTGTCGCCCTCATCCTCACCACTCCTTCACACACTCTACCCTCATCCCCACATGTTAACACACCCAACAACATTGCCGCATGCTTACAACACACAACCACTGAAAATGAAAAAACCTACAAACACAAACCTAATGTTTTTATTTTCTTATGTTCCTCACTGCCTCACGACTAGATTAAGAGGGTGATATTATTTATTCAATAAAAAGTTTGATGAAGTGGAAATGTATGCGGTAAATTATTTGTAATTTTAATTTATTTTATTATTGGCTACATAATATTGTACGTTGAATGTGACACCTTATTTATTTCCTTTTTCATGACAGTTGTAATTGTGGGAAAGAGTGATCGATTTATTTTCTTTCATTATATTAAGCATTTCCATTGTTCTTAGTTTGAGTTGTATCTTTTTTAGTATGATTTATAGGGTTTATACTTTTACCATGATCATTAGATTAGTTTAACATTGTTTTTAAATGTGGATTTGGGTCATGAATTTTCTAAACAACAATGATTATTGACCATGATAAACAATATTTTTTGAGGATATAGAGTAATTACTAGGACCAATGGAATTAAACAGGATTCAAACATCATCATTTTCTCAAAATCCATTATTTTATGTTTGTCAACATCTTGAACGTACTATATTTATAACTTCTAACACCCAATTCATATTTCTTCCAACACCATCAATATTCCAAAATTATTCCAATTGAAGTTGATTTAGTGTCATTCAACATAGTTTAGTGTCTTAATTATTTAATTATATTTTTCTACCTTTTCATTGTGAGTTAAAACTCATGAATCATATTTCTTATAATATGTAGAAGTATTAGGTTGTGCATTTGATACATTATAAATTCTAAACTAGATAAAATGTATGAATTAATGACACAATATGTCCTGACCACATGTCCATCACAAAAATTACTTATTCAATATCTTAACATGAACCCTTACTTCATACGCTACCACATATCAAAAATATTTGAAATATTTTCATCTTTCTTGTCTTCCATGCATATAGGTTTGGAACATCACATCCCACACACCTGACCTCCATGATCGCAACAAGTTGAACTCCTTTGGTATTTGAGTTCGTTTAAGAGATAGAGGCGAGGATGGGAATTTATTGTAGTTTTTTAGAAAGTGTTCCTATATAGATTATATTTCTATGATTTTTAATATTTTATATATTCCTATAGTAAATCATTTAATTTTATTGGTTTTTCATTCAATGGTATTGAATCCTTTTTCAGTGTTGGGGGAATTGGGAGTATGGACACCCTAGATTCGCTATGATAAATAATATTTTTTTCTTGTTTTTTTAACAAGAAAGGATGGTTTTTATTTCAGAAAATGATTGGTTTTTCATTTCTGTGGGTCCTTAGATACTTTTGATATGTGTCCAAATTTCCAAAAAGATACTTTAAATATGGTTATAATAGTTGAATTCATGCTAATTAAAAGGTTGTAACATAACATAATTAGATAAGTTTAGGTTTTATTAATTTTTTAATGAAGATTAATTATGAAACTATAGCAATTAACCCACAATGGGTGAATTTTCCAATGATGCCTGGTTTTCCAAACTAGGTATGACACCATATCGTTTATTTCATGATCAATGCTCAGTATATCCAATTGTGAATCCAAATCATGTATTTTTTTTAAAAAATTCATCACTATTACTTCATTCAAATATAATGATATTGTAATTATATTTTTTAGAGAATACGTTGTTTTATTAATATATAAACAAAACAATTATTTGAAATTAAACATTGAATTGAATTTTGGAAAATATAACTTTTTTGAAATGTATATATAAAAAAAATCCAATTCTATTAAGGTGTATTTCATTATTTACTTTTAAATTATTTGGGGAAATATGTGTTCGAATTAATAGATTTATAAGGAATTCATTTTTTCATAATTTTTATTTTATAAAAATAAAATCGCATGGATAGTTTAAGACTTAATATTTCACTATAAATAACATTTCATTATAATAGATATTTTACTATTCATGTTCTTTTGATTTATTATTGTAATGAAAAACACAACTAAAAATAATTATTTAATGAACCAAATTAGGTCAACATTCTATGTCACATGAGTTGATTTTTCAAAATTCATGAAGTACATTCCTAATCTCCATAGGATGGACAAGAAAACGGAGGGAATCAAACAGTACTGATATTATTACATAACATTCCCTTAAAAACAAAGAAATACATTCTTTGGACTAATGATAGAGGAAATATAGGAGGAATCTTGAAGGCTGACATAAGTTAGACCATTACCATGCAATCCATAAATATATATTGTGTATAATAATCCCTAAGACAAGAAAATTTCGTAAAATTGGTAATTAAGGTGAAAACCCTAGTGGAATATTCATATAGAACTTTGGATGGGAGTGTTCCACCATCTTGAATTGAATATTTTTATTTTATGCTAGGAAATATCCAATGGGTTTTCTAAAAATACATTTGTATCATATGCTTTTTTCATAAAAATTATCATCCTTATGATTTTTAAAAATGTAAACCCTTTTATAATTATCATTTTATGTCCATAAATTTATAATATATAATATTTACTTATATTTTTCTAAAACCATCAAATTTAAATTAAAATTTTATGAATATTTAGAAAAATATTTCTATCAATTTAAAATTCAACTTCAAAAACCCTTCTTAAATTTCAAATTTTGGTTTACACATAACATTTTAATTCGATTTATTTTTTAGTAAAAATAAAAATTTACTCCCATGATTTCATTCAATCATATGGCTCTCACTTAATAACAATGATGTTTTCAAAGGTAGAGACTGTTGCTTTAAAAAAAAGAATAATTTATTTTTTTTCATTTGTAAAGCCATTATTATATTAAATATCTATATTTCCAATTATTAAAAAGTTTCTAATGTCATATATATTTTATAAATTATTACAATAAATTTTAAAATTTATAAATTTCCTTCAATATTTTTTTGTTTATGATCATGTGGGATGCGAAACCATTTTTTTATATTTCTATTTTCCTTTATGAAATTCATGAGATCCTTCATCAATTGAACATATTTTGTGTAATTAATTTTTAAAATATAAATTTTTATGAAACATATATGATGGATATAAATAATTAATGGATGGAATCTAATTATATAATAAAAGATTATGAAGATGGTGTGAAAGTGTTTATAATGATTACAAACGATTAGGCATATGATGCTTTTAAAATCCATTTTCCATGTTTAATTTTTTTTATTCAAGACTAATTAGATTAGAGGAGTTGGAAGAACACTTGTTCTATCAAATATTATATAAAAGTTATGAATTATGGAATAAACAGGGGAAAAAAATAAAATGTGGCTAGTGTCCAGGATAACACTGCATTTTGTGGGTCACATGATATGATTGCAAGTGTGTACAATAAAGAAGACTATATCGAGGATATGATTATATATGTGAATTATGATAAAGATCTAGTTTAGGAAAAGAACATGAAAGTTGGATATGAACTTATTGATTATCCAAAATTGTTTAAAAAGATAAATAGTTGTGAAAATACACTATTTTATACAAGTTGCACTAAATAAAGATCATTTTCATCCATATTGAAACCATATAATTAAAAAGTAGGAAATGTATTGTGTGAAACCATTGTTAATGAACTAATTATTCTATTAAATAATATTCTCCTTGAAGTTAATGATATCCTCATCCAAACATATGACACTAAAAAATAGTAATGTTCGATTGGTATGATCTCAAAAATAATACATGCATACCCAAATGACACTATACAACTTCTGAAGGACCAAAAATCACATAAATAATTCCAAAAGTGTGCTTATTCTCAAACAAATATATATGAATCCGGTACTATGGAATTTTTACCATACATTCCAATCATTCCTTGGTTCCAATGCCTATATAGGAGTATGGAGACTATGGGGAAATTGATGTGGCACACAGATATAAGAAATAATGATGGAAAATTATGCCACCCATTAGACTCTCCCGAATGGAAGAAATTTTATCATGAGTATCCAGAATATGAAAACGATTCGAGAAATGTTTTTCGTGCATTATCAAATGATGGAGTGAATCCATTTGGTTTTCCAAGAATTTTTCATAGTACACCGTCAGGTATGTTGGTATATTATAACATTCAACCCGGGTTATTCATGAAAAGAAAATAAATCATGTTATCTATTATTATATTAGGTCCAAAACAATTGGCTGTTGATAATGATGTCTATTTGGCTCTATTGATCACGGATTTGAAATTATCATGTGATTTAGGGGTTACGTAGTATGATTCCTATAGAAATAATGATTTCATGTTGAGAGACATGTTTTATTAGATGATTAATGACTTTCCTACTTGTGGAAATGTTTTAGGACATAACATTATCATAATTCAACGGTTTTCTATTTCTAAACAAAGTACATATTAAATTTGGTAGAAATATTTATAGAAGAAAATGGTTCTAGGAAATCATATATTTACTACCTGATGGGATATGTGTCAATTATGGAATAAATCATTCGATAGATGTTTAGTAGAATGTACAAGACCATTTTGACTAATAGGTGATCAACTATTTGAGAAATTAAATGATGTGGACACTAATTATGGTAAACAATTTCCAAAAACCTTATGAAAATAGTCTAGAAAAAAAGAGAACAATTTTATTTGAATTACCATACTATAATTTTAGGTACATTAGAAATTTTCTTAATGTTATGCATATTGGAAAAAAAATATATGTGAAAGTGTCATCAGAACATTAATAAAGGCACCCACCAAACAAATTATGTAATTAAGGTCTGGTTTGGCATGGTAAGTATAATAATATGTGAATAGTTATCACATGTAAAGGTTGAAAAAGAAAATTTCCTTTCTTCTGCTTCTTAGACTCTTTCCAAGTAGGATAGAAATTCGTTTTGAATCATCTTGAATGAAGTAATGGTCTTATATGTTTATTCATCTAATATAAAAAATATTGTTTCAATGATTGATTTAATGTGAAAGGGTTTAAAATAACATGATTTTCATGTTTTGATGCAAGATCTTATTCTTATATCTTTATATTGAATTTTGATATAGAATATTTATCATTAATTATCCATGCTTTGTTCCTTTTTCAATGCTATACGCCGGAATGTTATAGACTCGGTCAAATTTCAGGCTATTGAAAGGGAAATTGAAATCAAATTATTTTAATTGGAAATGTTCATCTCACAAATATTATTTTATACTATAGTTTACTTAATAGATGAATTGGGGAGATAAATTCAACCACGTGTCCATGTAAACAATATATGGTTGTAAAATATTAAAAAAATTTATATTATTTTTAAGGGTTGTTTAAAAATCAATGTCAGTCAGAGGATTGTATTATAGAGAAATTTATTACTGAGGAAGCCATTGAATTCTGTAATGAATACCTATCCAGTGTGGAAATCATTGGCCTATTGAAATCTCATCACATTGGGTGTCTTGTGAGTGAAATAATTTCCACATGAGATGTTTTCGTAAAAAATAATGCCGAATTGGAGCAGGACTACATTTATATTTTTCATAAAAGTTTGTAAGATTCCCCATATGTTTATATCCAAAGATAAATTCTGAGAAATTTTAATTCATCAAGGGATGAACGATGGATATTAAATACACTATAATTTTTTTTATATGTTTTCTAGAGTATATTTTTAATGGATCAGATTAAAATGGATTAATTTCAGAACGACTTTGATTTATATCTATATGATGAAGTGTGTTTGTATTACCATAAATTTGTTAGGAAATTAATGGTTATACATTCTATAAAAATGAAAATGATTAAGCCAGTATAATGAATAATAGTGGAGTTACACTTGTGGAAGATGTGATGAATGTTTTCAGTACAAATAACATAAATACAAAAAATTCAAATACCTCATACATTGGCATCATAAATCAAATATTGGCATTGGATTATACAAAATTCCAAGTGATGATTTTTCAGTGAAAGTAAATTGATAACATGAGTAATTCTAAAATAGATGAATTGGGATTTATGAAAGTGAATTTCAGTAAGAAACGGTACAAATTTGTAACATTTATAATGACATCACATGTTGTATAATTATTGTATGTTATAGATCCTACAAATCGAAAGTGTTCAATTATTCTGTTATCGACCAAAACCAGTGAAGGGGAAGATGAATAATCAACTAAGGATGACCCTTTTATTTAGATATCTCAATCATTTCATAGCATCACCAATGTATATGGGGATTTGTGTGTCAATGGAGACTATAATGAAAGGATTTGGATACACAATAGAGGGAAAAAATAATTTTATCCATTCAAAAAAGAATGATAAATATTTCGGTCATATATATATAAAATGAATTGAGTTACCTCATGTTATTATATGTTCAGTTTTGTATTTATATAATATAAATTTAATTTTAAATCACTTAAATAGAAAATGAGTTATTGACGTGTTGGTTCTCCCAATATAGACGAAAAAGGTCTCTCAAGCTGATACAACTCCTAGTGCATAGGAACATTGACCTTCTGTACATGATGATGCTACTGATTATGATGAACAATGGGTTTCTCAACCATTTTATGAGCTTAGTGTAGAAGTATAATGACCATATACACATTATTGTGAAACCGCTCTAAAAGAATACCATATTATTGATGTTTAATCTAATGAAATGGTACACATTAAATGACCAGTGATGCATAAAAAATAGGATCACTATAGTTAGATGGTGCAAGAAAAATTCATTGAGGTGAAAACCAAAGTCATCAAATTCGAGGTCGGGTGGAATGAACATGTATATCATGTTTACCCCGACAAATCCATGTTCATTGGGGACATTGGACTCATCACTTGGAAATTTGTGTCGATTGATGTTGATTTGTGGAACCATGTTGTGCTCATGATTAATAAACTAATGTGAGAAGATATTATGATGAAATTATGATATCATTTTTTTATTTTACTAAAAAATAAAATAATGATAAATTTACTTACTCTTAATAATCCCATTTAGAGTGCATTTAAAGTATATGAATACCACAAGAAATATGTATTAATGATTGAAGGAAGGATTCATAGAGGCTTTCAACCAATTATAATGAGATTTTATCATAATTATGTTGAAGGGAAAATAATCCCTCACCCACTACTTATTTATTCACACATGATAATCCTTGAAGTGTGGGATGCATTTACTGGTCAACTTATATATGCGTATTTTTAGGTTTATTGTGGTTCGAAATATATTATTTGAAAATATGTGTATTCATCACTTTTATTGGGAATTTTTCTTTTCTGAAATAGAAACTGTGTGCTAAAAACAAGGAAAGTGACTAAAAACCAATGGACTTATACTATAAATAATGAATGGGGAATGATTCACTTGTAATAAACTAGTGCATATTTTAAATCTACTATAATAATTTTTCTTGACATGAAAAATTACATAATTATATTCCTTTATTTGTATTAATATTATGGAATCCAAATCCAAATGCACTTCCATCTCATGATATGTGCTATAAAAGAAGGCCCATGTAAATAAATATTTGATACTAATAGATGAAAACACAAAACAATTCATGGGAAATATGTGTAAGCATGACATTATAAATATTTTTTATCTAAATCTCTATTACATAATAAGGATGAGTTATTTTACTATAATTTATTTCCATCATTGATACAGGAATAATCAAAACCTATAATGGATGAACACCTTCTATTGGTGGCCATGAAGCGACCAGAAAAGTATAGTGGAATTAGTGGTTCATGTTTTGGGTTTACTCCCAAAATATATTTTCAGAGAAAATAATGAGGAAATTGATAAAAAATAAAAAATATGAAAGTATGATTTTCTACCCTTGAAGAAAAATTTCATTCAACGAGTGAGTTGGTAGTAACCATTATGGGGGGAATCAAAGAGAAAGAACATCTAAAGAAAATCCTTTGATGATGGTCCTTCCCACCCCTAGTAGGTTTCACAAGATCCATTCCCCTCAATGAGGTGTCTTAGTTGAGGTAATTTATATTAAAATAATTGTTTTTTATGAAATGTGAATTACATAGAAACTAATATCTTTCCTATCCTGATATTCTATAGTGTTAAAATGATAATGATTTATAATAATCTACACCAATCCATCACATTATACTGAGGGCTACAATTTTAAATATCAAACACAATATGTTACACAATAGACCACATCCAACAAGTTAAGTGATAGTAGTGATTTTCCAAGATCATGAGCCAAGCACCGAGTTATCCATTCCAGTTGATGATAAATATATTCATAAGGTCAACCAAAATAATTAAAAATCTATCGCATGACCATTAGATCTTGTAAAAACACAAGTAAACAAGGATTTATTCATGTCCAATATGTTTTTCATACTAAACTAGAAACAATTAATGATGAAAGGAATTAACTGTTGAATGTTAATATAGATATACAATGGAAAGAGTGTGAAATAGAAGGTTGACTCAAAACCCACTAATGGATCAACCAACTGATTTAAAATATCTTCAAGAACAACCATTACCCACCTATTCACTATCCTTATTGACTCACATTAAAGGATCATGTGGATACAAAGTTACAAAAGTGTAGTAGTCACGTTGTTGATTTTGAGTATAAAATCTAAATAGTGGAATTTACTGGCTACATTTTTTTCAAAATGTAAATGAAATCCTTAACTGGTAATGGCTAGGATAATTAGTTGTAAATATATTAATGAGTTAGTTTTCAATTATTTAAATTTCAAAAAGTTAATATACAATTTTAATTGTGACTAAATTCATTTCATATTTATTGTAGGAGTATATATCAGTACCAATTAAATGGATTTCCTCCTGAAAAAAATTGTACTCATTAGCCCTCACACCAACTCTAAAAAACAAAAAAAAAATATAATCCACAAAATTTATGAAGTATTGGAAGACTTGGAAAAATAATTTTAATGAAAACTTATAAATTATTGACTCTTCTTAATAAGAAAAATTCATGGGTTAAAATATAAAATTTTATAATATCAAATTTATTTCCATTTAATTAATTAATTAATTATTTTTTGTGTTTTTAGGAAACATTGAATACTCATTGTGGTCAATTTAGACACTTAAAATATTTATTTACTTGATTCACTGCATGGATTTACAAAAAATGACCACACATGATAGAATTTTTAATTTTTAAATACAATACTACCATAATTTTAGAAGTAAACCTCAGTTAATATAATTTATATTATGTTTAATGAGGATTATTTTATATTAGGGTAATGTATAAATATCTTGAAAATCATTACATGGGGACATAAATTAAGCGTAAGGATCCTGAGAAGTTCTCTAATTGGGCAAGTATGCGTGTATATAAAATATGATTTCACTATCCAAACACATATAAAAACAAATTTCTTATTTTTCTTACTGTATATATAATGTATGAAACAAAAAAAGGAAAAGATATCTGAAACTGGGTTTATAAATTTATGAGGGAGATCATAATTTATTAAGAAACTAGTATCCTTAAAAAGGGATTTTCTAAGAAAAATATTATTTCAAATAAAATTTTTATTAATCATTTTTATATTTATATTTATACAATAATTCTTTGATTTTAAAAAAATCTCATATTCAAGAGAAGATATTAATTTTCATAGAAATGAATTTCAAGCATACATGATCATAAATATTACACAAATAACATGATGATGTTACTTATAAATAAGTAATGAATCATTTCATATTTATGTTTAAATTATATCTTCATAGTATTACTCATATAAGAATTATTTTCTTATACAGGCAGATTCCTTTGTTCAAGATGGGTTGATTTGTTTGTTGATTCTCATGCTCATGTGATATTGGACTTTGAAGCTACAACTGAGAAAATGGCACTAAAGAAATGAGTTATAGATGTATATTACCATCATGAAACTTTGGATTCTTACTACTTTTTTAACTAAATATTTCATCATTTTATCTACTATTTGAATATTATTTTCCCTAAAATTTTTATCTAATAAATTCTTTTTCAAAAATCTTTTGGGAGGTCATATTGTTCTTTGAACTATCTAAAATATTCTACAAAGCATTTAAAATGTTCCCTTCGGCTAATGTTACAATGATTTCCATTTATTTTCTTTTTTGATCTTCCAATAATACATATTTATTTGATGTTTTGATCCAAAAAAACATTCTTATTTTTGAAAACCATAAGATTGGAGGAAACTCTTGTCCCTATTTTGGTGATTTCTCGTGATACAATGTGCATAATATCTTCCCCCACTCGTCTGGTTTTCCCCAATGATAATGATCTTTTCAGCTAAGAACAATAAATAAATATGAAGTGTTTTTAGTATGAAAAATAAAGACTATAGTAATCTTTGTATCATTGGTATTCAGTATTATTCTAGACTTTATGACATGTATGAATCAACCAAACCTAAATCCAACACACGGTGTTACCAGTATGAATCCAAGTGAATATTTTTAATTAAAATTGATATTAATTTCTTCAAAATAGACAGCTCACATACTCAAACCCAAAAAAATAAATTTTATTGTTTTTATAATTTATGAAAATGATATATATCTCATTTAGTACATGTAGGAACTAAACTCACCTCAATATAGTGCACACTGTGACCAGTATGACCAAAGGTGGTCATTATCAGTTTAAAATCAATATTTCAGTTCCAAATGAATCACTAATAGAAAATTAAGATTTTTTTGTATAGATAATTTAGGATATTGATTAATACTCAATTTGTGATGTGTAAGAACTTATTTCATGTCAAATAGATACATGAAGTGACTGGTATGAGTCAAAGTGAGTGTTTCCAATTTAAAATGACATGTATATAAAAAGAAGTGTGATGTACTAATAACCATGAAAAGGCATTAATATTGTTTTGATACATTATTAAAAAGATACATGGGTCATTTAGGATGTGTAGGAATCAATCATACCTCAATATTATGCATGGTGGAACTTGTATGACTCCATGTATGTCTTTTTCTAGGAAATTGACATTAATTTCATTAAAAATGATAACTAACCTATTTAAACATAGAGAAAAAAATCATATTGTTATTAGAATTATTAAAATTGAACCATAATTCATTTGAGTTGTTTAGGAATTAGTCTCACTTTAATCAAAGGAACAATGTCACTAGTATGACCCCAGGTGTGTCATTTCATTCAAAATTAACATCAATTTTAGTAAAAAATGACAACTAACCTATTAAAAACATATCTAAATAAATAATATTTCATTAATACACGAGTAAAATGAAATATAAGTAATTTTTGACTTGTAGGAATCAATCTCACCTCAATACAATCCATGGTGTGACTTATATGACTCCAAGTGTTTCATTTTATTATAAATTGACATTAATTTTTACAAAAAGAACATGTAACATACTAAAATCAAAGAAATACATTTTTATTATTTTTGTAATTTAAGAAAATTATAGAAATTTTATTCATGATGTGTGTGAATTATTCGTACTACAATATGATGCATGGTGTGACTGGTATGACTACATGTGCATCTTTTTTAAAAATTGACATCAATTTTAGAAAAAAATATAACCAACCAACTAAAAACCAAGAAAATGCATTCATATTACCATGAATAATTAGTATAATGATATATAAGTCATTTTTCACATGTAGGAATTTACAAAACCACAATCTGACTCATAGTGTAACTGATATGGCATCACGTGTAGCTTTTTTTATTTCTAATTGAATTATTTTTAGAAAAAGGAACATGTGACATACTGAAAATTGATAAAACATATTCATATAGTCATTATTCATTATAAAAATGATCAATGAGTAATTTGGGATATTTAAGTACCATTCACATCTCAATTTCACGGACAGTGTGACACATGTGAGTCTATGTGCGACTTTTAATTTAGAATTGACATCAAATTTTGTAAAAAAAGGAAAACTAACCTACTCAAAACTGGGAAAACACATTCTTATTTCTTTGAAACTCAAGGTAAGTGATCCATAAACCATTTGAGATGTGTATGAGTCATCCTCACCACAATATAACATAATGTGTTACCTCTATTACAACAAATGTGTATTTTATATAAAATTGACTTCAATTTTCATAAAAAGGACATCTGACCTACTCCAAACTGAGTAAATTTATTATTACATTATTGATATTTTATTAAAATGATCCATAACTCATTTTTATTTCTAGAAATCAACCTCAACTCAATCTGACACATGGTGTGACCTATATGACTCAAAGTGTGTCTTTTTATTTGAAATTGACATTAATTTTTCCAAAAAAAGTGATGTACTACAAACTAGGAAAACATATTTAGATTGTTTCTAGTCAATAGGAAAATTATCCATGATTTATTTGGGTTGTGTAATAATTATTATCACCTCAATCTAAGGCATGGGGTGACTATTTTGACTACAAATTCTTATTTTTTTTAACATTAATATCAATTTTACCAAAAAAGAAAAAACAAACCTACTAAAAAAGATAAATCATTAATTTTATTTTGATATTTTAGGTAAAAATCCAAATGTCATTTTATATTTGTAAGAATCAGTCTCACATCAATCTGATGAACAGTGTGACCTGTATGACTCCTAATGCATCTTTTTATTTAAAATTGTCATCAATTTTGTAAAAAAGGTCAATTGACCTACTCAAAACTGATAAAATGTATTCATATTGTTTTCATATATTAGAACAACTATCTATGATTCAGTTTTATCATGTATGAATCAACATCCCATCAATCTAATGCACAGTGTGACCTCTATGACTCAAAGTGTGTATTTTTATATTTAATTGACATTAATTTTTGCAAAATACACAAGTGACGTACTAAATACCTAGTAAATACATTTTTATTGTTTTGATACATTAGGAAAACTATTCATGAGTCATTTTTTACGTGTTGGAATCCCCATCAACTAAATCCGACACATAGTGTGATTGGTATGACTCAAAGTTCTTGTTATTAGTTTAAAATTGAAATTTTTTTCAAAACATGGGTCACTCATTGAAAACCAAGAAAATTAACTATGGTTGTCTTGATTATTTAGGAAAGAAATTAATATGTCATTTGTGACATGTATGAATCAATCTCACATCAAACCAACAATTTATATGACTAGTATGACCGAATGTGCATGTTTCTCGTATGAAATTACATTTTAGTTAAAAAAGTGACCTACTAAAAACCAATAAAAACATTAAGATTATTTTGATAATTTATGAAAATGATCAATATGATTTTTTGTGTATAGAAATTATCACAAACTCAATCCCACATATGGTATGACCGATATAAATCTATATTCCTCTTTATATATAATTGAAATTAATTTCATTAAAAATAAAAGTTAACATAGTCAAATTTGAGAAAACTAATTCTAATTATTTTAATTTATAATGAAAATGATAAAAACATATTTTTTGATGTGTTGGAATCAACTGCAACTTAACAAAACATATGGTGTTACTGGTATAACACTATGTGTATCTTTTTTTTAATATTAACATTTTTTATTGTATTCTTACATATTAATGTTTAATTTCCTTATTTGTAATACTAATAATATATTATTTGTTTCTCATATAGTTGTTCTATTTTTTTGTTTTGAGGTTATTTTTTCAGCAACTAATACCATGGGAGAACATTTTCTGGAGTGGATTGTGGGTGCCAAAGTTGATAAAACAAAAATGTTTTTAAATTTTTTGTACGGTGATTGTAAGTGTAATTATACAAAACATTGTTTAAAATGTATGCAGTAGTGTTTTTTATTTGGGATGAAAATTATATTTTAATTAAATTTTATATTTTCAGTATAGTTTGTAGGTTGTGGTAGTTGTTGAGTTATGTTATACAAACATCACACTACAGCAGGTGGGTATCTATTAGCACTAGATATAACACTGATAAAGGGGGTCTCCATCAATGTTTTTCTAGTGCTGGTAAATGGGACCTCATTTATCAGTGATGAGGTCAAAAACACTTTTTATCACTCTAAAAAGCCATTTTGAGTGTTTTTAAAGGGAAATGATGTAGTAGTGGTATGAAAAATATACTGAATGAGTAGTATGTACCCACTAAAAATCCAGAATTTTCTTCTATAATGTTTTTTCATATATTTATTTCATTATGATTTCTACCCCTAACACACCCATTATTTCGTCCTTAATTGAAGAGTGGAATCCTAGTGTTGTTTTTTGTAGTGGAGGATACCAAATTGTGATTCTTGAGACTGGAGATAAATGGAATATGTGGATATGTTTTCATTGTTAAATTATTTTAAAAATTATATTTCAATATTTAATATGAAAGATTTTATCGTTATGAATTTTACGTATTTCCTTGGTTATAAAATATTTTCTACCTGTAAATTGTTTTGGATCACATAAATGGATGGATATAGATGTAAGAGGATAGTGTTTAGTTATTACTAAACATGTGAGTATGAAATAGTAATATAATTTGAATTATAGGGAATTTTAATACTTGATTAGGTGTTTCTTATAAAATTCAAAGGATAATAATTATGTATTTCACACATTGTGAGGGGAATAATCCAATAAAATTATATAATAAATGATTAATATCATCATAATCAACTTTATTAGAGGTTAAATGGGGGAAGATAATGTTAAACTATTAATTTAATCACTTATCAAATATTATATATTTATTTTGTGCAATACCTTGATTTCATTACAGAAAATTAATATAATTTTAAACCCTTATCAATTTTCACTCATCTAGATTTTCAAACACCCTCTTCATTTGTTTGGTCGTTCTAGAAATATTTTCATTTTATTTTATTTTTCATAGTGAAAAATATTTTAGAGCACTACTACATGGAGAGAAGTTTTCTTAAAACTAATACTACTATAAAACTCAAGTGATATTAAATATTTTTTCTGATACCCTAAGATATGTGTGTGTCAATTGTAGATGATAACACTATGAGTGAACCTCATAGAGGCTGCAACCATCACTGAGTGCTTTTCAAAATTATAATGTGGTATATAATGATTTTAAAATAAATGATATATAATGGACCATAATTCCATGAAAGAAAATTTAACTTCTTATAATTATTTCAAATTTTATTAATCACATAACATAAAATATATAACACAATAAGAGTTTGGTAAATGAATAATTATGGAAATAAGAAGTATTTATTGTAATTAAGGAACTTAATCCAAAAGAACAATAAAATGATCTTCAGAATACTAACATGATGATTAATAATAGTAACTCAGCCAAAAGAATAATATTTTCATATATCAATGTATAAATAATATTAAGGCAACCTATAAATAACTATATGACATATTTATATCATGTAATATATAAATAAATAATTTAAAAATAATAAATTAAGTATTAGTTTTTTTTACGAAAAAAAATTATTTATATGTTTATAATTAATTAAATGGCATAAAAAAATTTTGTTTTATAAAAAAAGATTCCTAAATAAATATTTTGTTTCATTATGATTATATTATAATTTTATGACACATTAACTAATTTATAAATTCTCTATAAATTTTGTAATAATTTTAAACATGGTATTTTTCATATAAATGAAGATTTTAATAAAAAAATTATTTCTCATATTTGGAAAATTATTTTCATAAAATTGAGTCTATTTTTCAATTATACATGTCAAAAAATGTTTATGGTGAATGTTTTGGGATTTTTCTAAAATAGTTGAATTTTTTTTGAAAAGTGAAATAAGTTAATTTACTATATCAGATAAATACATGAACTATTTAGTCATGGATGAGGTATGGATGATTTAATCATCATTTTATCTATATAAAATGAAATTTTACTATATTTAATCCCATGAATCAACAATACTGAAAGAATAGACCTAGAATAATAATGAAATGAATAAAATAACCAAAATACACATATGTCCTCCACTATAAATACATCCCCTCACCACCTATACTCCTCAAACATAAAAATTCCTATGTAATTTAAAAATTCATTAAAATCCCACCCATTCCACTCCCCCACTTCTAGTATCATTTTCCCTCAATAAACTACCTAACTCAATTCCTCAAAGGAGGTTATCAAGAAAATGAATTCAAGAGGTAAAACCATATTTATTTTTCTTTTAATTTCATTTCAATTGCTATTAATTTCATTTACTCTTCATTCCTTACCATATCCAGGTGAAATGATAACTCTTATATATTATATATACTAGAATTATATTTCTTTAATGGAAAAAACCATCATAAATTCTATTACCCTCTCATTATTTTCTAAAAATGAAAACATCATCTGTGATGTGCTGGTTTATCGAATTCAAGGACGAGGACTTTAAAATTTCCCTCAACACCTTTAGGGATGATCATAAAACCATTTCTAATATTATAAAAAGTTAAAATATATGTTTTTTAGTTTATTTAATGTTCTGTAACATGTATATATATATATAATTAATTAATAAAACAAAACTACTTCGTGATGGTGGAATAAACACATTATAATATAAATAGTTATTATAAATATTTTATCGAATGAATCATCCTAAAATATAGAAAAATTATATAAATGACCATTTATTAATTTATAATTTCATTAATAAAATTTTATTAAAATTTAGGAAAACTATTATCATTTTACATGAAATTTTGTACATGTATAGTAGTGAACCGATAATGAAAACCAAGGAAAGAACACTCCAAAATGAAAAAAATTAAATGTTACAACTCATCAAAAAGACCATAAATGATCGTAATTGAATTTTTATAAATCAAAAACATTTATAAAGGTTTCTTAATATTTAATTGATTTATTTAATTTCATTATTGAATACACTAATTTAATAAAATAACACTTTAAGACATGAGGTAAGAGATTTTTCCAAACCCCCATTTCATCCTTCAGAATATTAATTATCTCTCCTTAAACTAATGTAATTTTTAATTATTTGTATTTACTACTACTAGGTTATTTTTTTATTTTCTAATTTTATATACCTTTTCTAAATTCTTATTTTTTATGGGGAGAAACATGTTTGATAATGGTCCTTTCTTGATCCCTCTTGACAAGCAAGAACGATTAATGGTAACATCCCAATTTATTGCCCATTTTCTAGTAACATCAAGAATCATTTTTATCCCATTTTTTTATAATAAAATAAATAATTTATTCATGAAAATATATCTTGGATCATTTATGGTTTTATATAAAAATTTATACTTTTTCCCCTTTAAATGATCTTAAAAATATTCTTTATTCCTCACTAAATTGTTTCATTTATAATGTTTCTTATATACTATTTTTAAATTTTTTCACTTAAGTTTGAAATAAAATTTCATGAGCAATGAATATTATCTCTTATTAATGTCCATGTATAATTTAAAACAATTATTTTGAAGACACCATTATGATATTTCTTTTTTGTATGCCTTATGGAATGATGATGACACCCAATTCATTCAATGGGAAACCAATATGTTTATGGATAATTCAGCATCTGGAATGAATATTAATGAATTAATTTATGATGGTATTTACTATATTTAACTCAAATGAATTTCGTAATTTTTATTCTCATGATAGGTCATGTGTAATGGTCTTGGTGGTAAGCATTGACTCATGATCCTCCATGTTCAATGGCCTTGGGGGTTAGCGTTATCTTATGATCCTCCATGTGCAATGATCTTTGTGGTAATCCTTGAACCTCAGTTATGTTATATTGTATTCTATTTCCATATTTCAAAGATTACATTATTACAATATCACATATCACATATATCATTTATCTATATGTTTATTAATGTATCTTGCCCTTTTTTTATGTCATTATATTAGAACTTATAACCCTTTTTCTATTCTTTATTCTTATGATTATTCCATTATTTTGATTTTAACTCAGACAATTGTTTATTTATTCCCATGGATATCAAATGAAGATGAATGGTATAAATGGATGTTATGATCTTGTTTTTTGGATTAAATAAAAGTTTTATTTATTTATTTTCATGTTTTCAGGTTAATGTACCTCATCTTCCAAAGACACTACTCTTTATGATCCTTTATTTTCATTTGAAATCAAATCATTCTTAAAATTATGGAATAATATGTATAAAATTATAGGGATGCTATAGTGGGTGTCAGAGGACATTGTAGTTATTTTTGGAGATTATTACTACAAAACATTAGTAAAAAAACTTGGGATAATTCTATCTCCATATAAAACCCTGATTGAAACATAGGGAATAAAAATTTATGATATACTTTTCATTTATGAGTTTAACCCTATATGTTCAGTATTTTCTTTTTATATTCATATTAAAGATGTATTCAAGACCCTATAATTATAATTTCATTTTCTAGTTAATGGTAGGACATGGGAGAACATATTATAACCATTAATGTGATATGAAATTTGACGATTGCCCTAATGAAATTCAAAACATGTTGGGAATGGGAAATAAAAACCATAAGAGAGTACTTTCTCAACAAGTTAATGGTTTTAATTATAACATGAATCACATGGAACAACCACATTCTCTTTTGAAAGAGAAACTTCATGTTGAATAATTTATGTGACAATGTCCTCCCATGTTTAGTGGATATTATAGTCATGTCCTTGTAGAAAAATAAATTAATTCCATTCAAAATATTTACTCTATCCTCTAGTGTTCATATGAGGGGATAATTGTGTTGGAGGTATACAATTTTCACAAGGAAGCAGATCATTGGTGAACACTGATGAAGAACATGAATTCGATAGAGGAAATTTATTCAATGGATTGGGGGAATTAAGGAAAATATTTTTCAACAAATATTTTCCAAAAACCTCCATATTAAGATGAATGTAGAGTTCCATAGACTAATCGGAATGAAGATGAGTCTATTGTGGAGTATGAAGAAAACATCACAATGCATTAATGATATTCCTTTCACTCATTCATTCACTCTCAAATCATGGAAGATTACTAATTTAGAGGACTAAATTAGATTTTATTAAAAGATTTGGAAATTTGAGACTATGATATCTATGAGAGGATTTTTCATTATTTCCTTAATGTTGAAATGAAGATCAAAGACTCCCAGTGGTCTCTTGGGCCTGAAGATAAAAAAAAGTAATATGAAGATTAATATGGTTGGATCAGTATATAAATAACACAATGTAAAGAAAATCCAACATCCCTCATTTCTATGTTGGGGGAAGAAGCATCCTGGTAATTTCCTAATGGGAACCAAGAGATGCTTGAATGTAAAGAATGTGGCATCTAGATAAAAACAATAGAAGTGATATAAAGAATCCAAAAAATTGGGAAGGATAATGGAAAGTTCAGATCACCACTGAGAATGCAGTGAAGTGTTTCAACTGCAAGGAACGTGGTAATTATTTGAACTATTTTCCTTATCCAAGGGTTGTTGGAGTAAATCAACAACAACAACCTCCAATGTGGCAAGGAAGGGAATATGCTCTCAATTCTATTTAGGTGGAACCCAATAATGATGTGGTGAAATGCCCGTAGGTTATTCATTCAAGAAAATAGAATGTACTATTTTAATCTAGTTTTACTTATTCATTCATATCATGTATTTTTAGTAGAACTATTCAAACACCACCTCAAAATGTACCAGCGTGAGATTTGAAGATTTATTTTTTTAAAATTTATTAACATTTTAAATATTTTTTTATTTTCCATGACCTTGGAAATAATTTTATATATATATAAATATTAAAAAACTAAGTAAACAATTCCACTCACATACAATACCAACTTGGCTTGCGCTACACATAAAACCAAATTGGCTTCCACATCAAGAAAAATTGACATGGTGTTCGATGCATGAAAAACTGAATTTCAATGAAATATGTTTATATATATATATATAGTTAATTAAATGAAATAATTATCATCTAACAACTAATTATAGTTATAGTAATAGTAAAAACTACTTTCCCAATATTTTTTATAAATGTTTTATATAAATAAACCTTATTTATATTGAATGATGAGATTTTTGGTAACGACATTTTCTGTAAAAAAATACTATTTTCATGAATTGGCTGGTTTTTTGTAAAAAAATTAATTTCAGATGGCCATATAAATCTTACATCATAAAATAAACTACATTTTTCAATTCATAATGTCAAAATTAGCATTGGGTGATTTTTTGGAATTTTCCTGAGAAACAACATTTTTTATGAAAAGTGAAAATATTGATTTGTGTTAAAATCTCCCTTTTAGTCTAATTAATTATTAATTATAAATGATATTAATTATATTTTTTAATGTCTCATTATATTAATGTTACAAATATTATTAAAATTTAATTTATTAGAATCAATTTCACTTTGAAACTGAATATAAAATCTTATTAAATATTTGAACTTTTTTCATACTTTAAACCTTGTTATATCATCCCGTCTGCAGGATGAGCACTAATCATAAGTTTGCAGCTTCTGTGATTTTAATTTCAAAAATCCAGCATACACTATTATATTCAGTCTAATAATTAGTGTCAATTAATACAATTCTATTATTTTTCACAAAATGCTTTGTAAAAGGGATTAAAATCAATCACAGTTATTAAGGACAAATGAAGCTTAGTTAGGGACTAAAAAATATAATTAAGAGAAAAAATGAACTAGATAGTTTTCCAACACTGATTTCATATCCATAGTCTGGCCATAAATTTTTAGTTGATGAGTTTTATGGTTTTATAAGAGTTTTTTTTGGATATGATCATGTGCACACCTACATTTTTTCTAGAAATTCAAAATGGGTCATTTTTCTTCCCTATAAAAGGACACCACCCCAACCCATTCCTATGAACTGTAAAACCATTTCATTTCTTAAAAACCATACCCATTTAGCCATCCAACTATCCTCTCTTCAACCTTGATTCCTCTATTTGGGTATAAACCTCTTTAAGGAAGCCTTTCGGCACAAAGCAATATGACTTACTCTATTAAGAGGTAACATCTTCTCTCATGATCATTTACATTCCATCTTAAACCCCTACAATATCTTTATTATGTCATTATATGTCAAAAATAGTACTCTCAATATAATATTATGGTGTTGTGAATTGGTTATGGCCTACACATACACACACCTCCATCTAATGGATGTGGAACATAGTGTTTCTGTTTACGATGAACTACTGCCTCAAAAAAAGATGATTGTTTATTTATCCGTTACCACCAATCATGGTGGAAATTTTTATGGAAACCGTATTTATATATGTAATATATTATATTTATTATTTCATTAAGATTTTTTATTCTTTTTTAAACATAGATATGTTTACCTTGTATTTGGTGTTGATACGAAATTTTGTTTGAGGAAGTGTGGACTACCTCCCCCTCAAAGTGATGTGATTGGTTCATACAAAACTGAGAATATATTACGGATTGGTTTAATTAAATTATATGAAATTATATGAATTTTTATGATATATTAATTCTAATGTAATAAATTTATATATATACTCATATATATGTATATTTCATTTACATACATTCTATCAATATGACAATAAAAACGGAAAACATCCTTCATGATTACGTATGACTTACTGTCTCCGTGAATGGTATATTCCATTACATTATTAATTATGTAATATTTTATTATAATATAAATATAATATATAATCTTAATATTTTGATTATGTGCTTAATTATATAATCATGATATAATTATAAGGATTAACAATATAACTAATTAAGACTAATGTGAAGAACAAAGTGAATATTACCCAAAGAAAAACATTAACATAGTATCATTAACAAGAGGTTAATACAAGGTAATAATAAAATAATAATTTGTAATATAGATAAGAATATTATTCTATAAAATATTTATAATAAACTTATATTTATTTTACAGGAAGCTGGAACGAGTAATGAGATATTCAAGACACAAGGTAAGGGGATTCATCTCACTTTTAATTTCTATGAGATACAAGATATGTTCACAACTCTTTCAATTTTTGTGGTTTAGGTATTTAAATTGATGTTATTATAATTATTTTTTAATTAAATTAATATTTATTCATATTCCCATTTGATGATCCTTATTTCATAGGGTTTACGTCTTAAAAATATACCAAATCAGTGAAAATGTTTTATCACAATTTTTATTATTTGAGACTCAAATTTTGTTATTCACCTAAACTCTTTTATGAGGTGATTATAATTTCATTTTACATTCTATATCAAGAATCAAATTATTATAGTTTTATTATATTCTTCATGTAATTTTTTCCCTTACATGGATAGCATGATCCAATGATACCAATTTATAAGAGTTTATTTAGACAATCTCATTACTTTTTGATATTTTTTTATGTTTATGATTCCATTGATGAAATATTATGATCCATATCTAAAGTGTATTCATGAGTCTAATTATACTCAATTACATCCCGATATACTTAGAAAATGTTACCATTTTATACTCTTTGGTACATAAGATATTTAAGAAACTGTTTTTAGGAAATCCCAACTTTAGCCTCTATTTTTTCAGAAAACAGTGTTTTATGAAAAGAGTAACCATGAATATTTTACCATTCCCGTATAACATGTAATTTTTTTACCCTTTTATTCTTTTACCAATATTTTCAAGGTAATATTCTTGTCTCTTTCTGAACAAGTCACCTTTTTATCATTTTTACCCTGTAAAAGTAATGTTCCATCGACCTCGTATGACATGTATGGATTTACCTCCCTCCATTTTCTCAAAGCTACATTGGAATTGTTAAAATTGTTATTATTTAAGAAAATGTTCTTAAAATAAATTTTCAAGGAATTTCCTTTTTCAAAATTGTTTCAAACTTCTTTTATATGTTTTCAAGGATAACTATTTTCAAAATGTCTTCAAGACTTATTTATATGTTTTCAATCTATTTTAAATGAAATGGTTTTCATAACATTTTCATTATTTTATTATATTTTTTCATGAAAAATGAATTTCAAAATCTTCTCTAGATTTTTTATATTTTTGAAAAGTTTTTTCAATTAATTGGTTTTCAACATATCTTCAAGAATTATTTAATAGTTTTCAATTATTTTAAAAAAAAGTATGATTTTTAAGGAAAAGGGTTTTAAAAATTATTTCTTTACTTCATTTTAAATTTTCAAGGTATTTTATAAGAAAATTATTTTCAAATGGTTTTATATATTAAAAATTATTCTTCAGGAAATAGAAGATATTTTCCTCTTAAAATTTTATTTGAGTATATTTCAAAATTATTTTCCATATAAGATGACATCTATTGATATTACTAATTCCTTTCTAAGAAATTATATAATGGTTCTATTATTATCATTTCAATGAATGAGTTATTCTTAATTCCATGGCCTTAATAAAATACATTTTTTTATCATGGGGTACCTTTTTTTAAATCTCATTTCTCTTTCACATGTTATATGCTTTGGAAACCCGCTTCTTTTTATAGATTATGATAATGAGGAAATTATTATGAATCCTTTAACTTTACACAGGTTATGATATGTTTACATGATTATAATACCCATTTCATTTAATGGGTTCTCATATGTTCATTTATTATGTTGTTGCATGTATATGTATAATTTTATTTGGTGACGGGTGAGGCCAATATCTATCTCCAATGCAATGGGTAAATTTGTATATCTCATGAGATATACTAAGATGGTATGAGGAGTGAACTAATGCTACGATGAAGGTCTTGGGAATGAACCTTGAGTACTATGATGGCCATGAGATAGAACAATGACTACTATCATAGTATTAGTAGTTAAGTCATGTTACGATTATGGCCATGTAAATGAACTATGATTACTAAGATAGTCTAGGAAGTGATCCTTTGGTTAATATTGAAATCATTATATGATTATGTATTTTCCAAATTTCCTTGTATTATTCCTATCTTATGCTTTCATGGATTATGATATTTATATCTTATGATTCATGACTAATGAATAGCCATTATTTATGAAATGATTTAGGTTTTGATCATTGGCGTGCATGGTATGATATTTTATTTTCATGATCACATTCTTATACCCTTATAGTCATATTTGTGCTTATATGTTTCCCTTTATTACTCTAACTAAGCTGTTGATCTGACCACTTTTATGCTTCCTTTTCCCCAAGTTATAATGACATGTACTATGTTTGATATTTCATTGAAAGGTGTTATTCAAGAGGAACCTAGTTGGATATGATGTAGCTCAAATAAGTACTAGTGTTTATGTTTCCTTGTTTCCAAAGGCACTATAGCAACTAAAGTCTTTATGAGTCTGTTTCTATATTGTTTAAGTGTTCCAAAAAGTTATGTAATGCCAATGTTTATAAAGATTTGATTTCTTTACAAAATATAGAGGTTTAGTTATCAATGGTAACAATAAAGAATGTTCTTATTGGCTATAATATATATAACACTCCATGGTTAATTTTTGTAGAATAAACCTCCCAAAAGATGTTATATTACTTCAATTGGTGAAGTTTGATGATATATTGGGCATGGATTGTCTATCTCTATACAAATCGTACATCAACTGATAATAATGGGAGATCACTCTTCACATCCTAAAGAATCCCCCAATTCTATACCAGTATAAGGAGTATGATGAATGTAATTCAGAATCATTAACTAAATTTTTAATGTTATTTACTTATGAGAAATCATATCTAGCTTAAATTATTGATACAAAGAAGATAGTCATGCCCAATGAGAGGGCCATTGAGAGGAACCACACTATTGTACCCCCTATAGAATTTTGGGGTCTTCCTCTAGACTGGGAGGCTGAGTTCCCAATTGAAATTATTCTTATATATATTCTTATATCAAATACACCATATATAATGGAAACTGTTGAGTTTTAAGAGATTCAAAATTATTTACAAGTGAATCTAAAAAGAGTTTTATACACCAATGTTATTCACTTTGGGGTGCAAGTGTCCTCTTTTTTCATGAATAAGTATAGATCAGTGTTCCTCTTAAATTATTATCATATGATCAATAAAATAATAGTGAAGAACAAACTATACCTTTACTGGGATATACGACATGTTGGATCAACTTTGTGGGGCTAAATATTTCTCTAAGTTGGAACTTCAGTTTGGATATCACCATTTAAAGGAGAGGAGGGATGATATTCCCATGGATTCCTTTTGAACGAGGAATGAGAACTATGAGTTTGATTCCCTTAAAACTCACTAATTATCTAAAACATTTAACAAACATAATAAATAGAGTAATTTAAATATTACCTTGAAATTTTTTTCATAGTCTTTATTGACTATATTCTGATATACTTCAAGAGAAAGGAGGAACAAAAGGATCATTTGAATACATTTGTAAAAACATTGAGATTGAGAATATATATTCAATTTAAAATAAATGTGAGTTATTTATGGAGATATTATCATTCATGGGTCACATTATCACCAATAAAAAAATATCAATGTACCCTTCTAAGATAAAGGAAATTGTCGAGTGGACCAATCCAACATCTGTATTCAATATTTGTAGTTTAATTGGACATTATTGTATTTATATATTATACGTAATGAAATTATTAAGACTATAAAACCAAATAATTAATATGACTCAAAAGGAGTTATATTTTCAATACATTCAATTTGAAAACTTCTTCAGAAAGTTTACGAAGAGGCATATCACTACACTAGTACTATCTTAACCAACAAGTGGGGAACCCTTTTTGGTATAAAAGGATCCTTTAAAAAGAGTATTAATATTTATTATGATAAAAAAAAGATATATTGATAGCCTAAAACAAAAGGAAGTTGAAAATTACTAAGAAAACAATCCCATACATGATCGGGATTTAGAGGCAATGATCATTACAATGAAAATTACGAGTCATTATCTCTATTTGGAGAAGTGTGAGATGTATACTGATCACAAGATCCTCAAATATATATTTACACAGAATAAAATATTTATCTTCACTTGAGAATATTGTTAAATCTCTTAAATTATTATGATTTCAAAATCCACTATCATCCTAGTAAAAAAAATATATATGAAGATGCTCTATGTAGAAGGATCTTGCATCTTTATAAATGATGATAATTGAGAAGGATCCATTCATCATAGACCTGTAAATGATAGAAAAAATCAATTTTAAATAAGAAGAATCATTAATTCTTTCTTTAATTATTTCTCAACCTTCCCTTTTGTAGAAAATAATGGATTCTCAAATAAATGATGATTAAATTTAGAAAATACTGGATGTTATTAGAAATGGGAAATAATCAAATTTATAAATTGGTGAGGAAGGATTCATAATATTTGTGTCACAACTATGTGTACAATACATTATAGAGGTTAAGAAATAAAATATTAAATAAACACATAGCTCAACCTTCCTTAGTCACTTAGGTAAAATAATGATCTATTGAGATCACTAAGAAAATTATTGGTGGGACAATAAGAAGAAATTGATAACTGATTATGCATCAAAGTGATTGGTATGTCAGCATATTAAGGATGAATGGAAAATGTCTGGGGGTATGATACAACCATTACCCAATAGAACATGGTATTGGGAACACACCACCTTGTAATTTTTCAATAGGCGTCCAAATACATCTTAATGAAATAATTTTATAGGGGTAATCGTAGATCATATTACAATGACAACTCACTTTATCACAATTTGAGAGGATTTCTCACCCAATCTACCGGGACGAATATATATCAAATATGTGGTGATGCTGTATGGAGTACCAATATATATTTTATTTGATCATGATAAGATATTTACATTTAGGTTTTCGAAACTTCTCAAATATGCACTATATATTTAAATAAACTTTGGTACGACCTATCTTCCCCAAGATGTTGGCCAATATTAAGGGACTCTTCAGGAAGTGTAACACATGATGAGCATGTGTTCTACAGACCTCAAGAGATAATGGTAACTACATCCACTTATAGGTGAGTTCTCTTACAACAAAAATTTCCACATGGACATCCAAATGGATCCATATGAATAACTTTATGGAAAAATATTTATGAAAATGGAATTTTTGGATGAAGTTAGTGAATAAGAGCTGTAAGGACCTAAAATGGTTGAAGAAATGGTATGAAATATTAAAAAAAATTATTCATCACATCAAGGCATATGAAATTAAAAAGAAGAGATAGGCAGACAATGTTTGGTGGGACCCAGAGTTTATGGTTTGAGAAATGGTATTCCACCTAATATCTATAGGGAAGTGGATTATGAGATTTTGGAAGAAGGAACAACTAATACATAGGTACATCGAGCCATTTGAGATTCTGGATTATGTCGAAGATTTAACCTATTGACTATCACTTCAACCAACCATGCCTCAAGTACAGGATGTATTTCACCTATCAAAAATGAGGATGTACATAATAGATACTTCCCATTTACATAATTTAGAAGTGGTACAATTGGAAAATGATCTATCATATGAGGAGGATCTGATGAAGATCATGGACCACAGAGAAAAATTTATACGAATCAAGACAACTCACATGGTAAAAAATATGGCTAAACCATATGTAAGAAAAAGAAACATGGGATCTAGAGGATGCGATGAAGGATAAGGACCACCATCTGTTCTGACCATTGTTTGTAATATAAATTTTTCATGGAAAAATTTCATAAGGGATGAAGAATATAACGACCCAAAATTCTATCATTGAAATATCTCTTTTATATAATTATTTCATATAGTATAAATAACATAAAATAACATAGGTAAATAAATACCAATATTATAAATGATTAATGAATAAAATAAAAAGTATTTATATAAATTAAAGAACCTAGCCCAATGGAATAGTAACATAACCTTCAGAATAGTACTGTGGCCATTAAGATTAGAACCCTGACTAATAGAATATTAAACTCACCTATGAAAGTATAAACAAATTTTAGGTATCTTATAAATTTAAATATAATATATTTAAATCATAGGTTATTTGTAAATAAATAATATAGAAATGATAAATTAATAATTGGTATTTTTATGAATCATAAATTTTCATTTACAATTTTATAATTTATATAATGAATTAAAAAATTATTTTCACCAAATAGATTCATAAAATAATTTTTTGTTTTCAAATCATTATAATATAATTTAATGAGACATTAATTAATTATTAATAGTGTTATTAATTTAATTATAATTTTCAAATTGGAATCTTTCAAATAATTGATGATTTTAAATAAAAATTAAATTTATCATATTTATAAAATTATATTCATAAAATAGAGTAAATTTTTGAATTATAGATTTCAAAAAATTGATTGGATGAATATTTGGGGTTTTAATATATTAATTGAATCTTTAGTGAATCATGAAATATGTTAATTTACAATATATTGTAAATAGATTAATAAATTAGTCATGGTTGATGTATGGTTGATTTATACACCATTAATTCGAACTCATATACACTAATTACTATATTTAGTAACATTAGTAAACACTATAGATATCCTTGTGCAAAAATAATAAACAAATGAATAAAATAATCAAATAACATCCAACTCATCTACTACATATACCACTACTCAACAGATCTTATCCTCACACCTCAAAATCCATGAAGGATTTAAAAATTATTTCCAATCCACTTCCCAATTCCCTGCCAAAATTTTATGAGAATTTTGTTTCAATACTTGAAAAAAACTAATTCCCCTAATGAGGTTTTAATGGAGAGGAATTAAATAGGCAAAAACCTATTTCCTTTTCTTTTAATTTCTTTTCAATTTTTTTTATTTTATTTTATATTATTTTCATGAACTCCCCTACCCTTATACAAGATAAATGATAAATCTGGTATCATTTATATACTATAATTTTATTTTATTTAGTTAAAACCCCAACATCAATTCTCTTCCCCACACTTTTTGTTCTAAAATTGAAAACATTGTCTGTGTTGTGTTGATTTATTGCATTCCAGGATGATGAGTTTTCAATTTCACTTACCAAATTAAATGATAGACATAAAACCAATTTTATGGTTAAATAATATTTTAATATATATATGGTATTTTATTTAATGATCCAATACTAGCATTTATACATAATATTAATTACTAAAATGAAACTAGTTCATGATGATTTAATAAATTCCAAAAAAATATAAAGGGTTATCATTGACGTTTTATTGAATAAATCATCATCACATCTGAAAAAACAAGTTATATATACAAATTTTTAATATAATATTTTTTCATTAATAACATATTATTTCAATTTTGAGAAATTATTCTTGTTTTACATTATTTTATGTACATGTGTATAATTGATCCAATCATGAAAACCATTGAATCAAACATTCCCAAAAGATGAAATTGAATCATATAACCCAGAAAAAATTACATAAATAAATGAATAATAAGTTATTAATTAATTAATTAAAGGATTTAAATTCATTATTATGGACATTATGATCATGTGCAGAATACTTTCGAACAAAAGGTAAGTGATTATTTCTAAACCTCCATTTTTCCATCAGGTAATGACTTCTCTTTCTTTAACCCAGTGTAATTAATAATTATTCTTAGTCAATACTCTTATGTTCTATTTTTGCGTTCTAAATATATGAACCTATTAAAAATTCTTCTTTCTTTGATGAAAAAGTCAATATTTAAGAAATATACCTTCTTAATAACTCCCAATAAGTATGTTTGATAAAAGGGTATATCCCAATTTATTACCTATTTTAATGTACCATCCACAATCTATTTTAATCTCTTATTATTATAATAAAATCAATCATTTTTTTCCATAAAAATATATCTTTTTTTATTACTGATATTATATAAAATATAATGAATTTTCCTCTTTAAATACTCTTTAATATTTTACATAAACCACACTAAAAGGTTTCATTTATTCTGTTTCATAAACTCTATTTTTATATGTTTTAACTTCAGTTTGAAATCACATATCAAGATCTATTTCTATTTTCCCTTATTAATGTCAATGTATGATTTAAATCCATTCATTCAATGACACAATTTGGATATTCCATTTATTTATTCCATATTACAAGATTATGATAACCAATTATTTCCATGTGTATCCCTATTTCTTATATTTTATTATTCATATGGCACAAATATGTCTGAACATGTTATAATTGGGGAGACCAGATAGCACTTTAATGCATTGGGTAATGATTAGCCTCCTGAGACGTCATGTTAAATGCCATTGGTGGTTACCATTGACTCATGCTCCTCATTGTTCAGTTGCCTTTGTGGATAGCCTTGACTCTTTCTCCACCATATTCAATGGTATTGGTGGATAAAATCGACTCATGATTATTTAATATTTTATATTTTTTCAGCATTTTAATTATTACATGATTACATGATCCCTTTTTCTCAATTTTTTCCTTTTATAGGTCTATTCATGTTCCATTATATTTTTTATGTCATCATTTTATGTCATCTAATGCATATCCTATGTTTTATTCATATGTTTGTTCTATTACTGAAATGTTAGCTCACCACACTGTTCATGTATTCCCCAAGTAATCCTATACAAATGTAAGGGATAAATGTAATTTCCAATATCATTATTTGGATTAAATAAGATCTATTTTTATTTTTATTCCATATTTATGTTTTATGTACCTAATCATCCAACAACACTATAAATTACAATCATTGGATTTTATTTGAAGTCTAATTGTGGCCAAAATTCTGTAATAATATGTGTAAAAGGATAGGGACTCTATATGATCAGTCCCTGATCCCTTGTACTTTTCTAAATTACCACTTTCCCACATAGAACATGCACTAATGTCACTTGTTAGTGCAATATTTTTTATAGAGTCTTTCATTCCCAACTTTAAAATTTTCCAAAATACTATTACCGCATTGCATTATTTGATAGGTTTGAATCCATGAACGAGGATAACATAGTTGTGTTTTTGTCTATATTTAATGAAATATTTGAATAGGAACATATTGATTAGAACCAAGCACAACAATCTTCCCAACACCCCACAACAGCCCATTGGGTTTCCTATTCCACCATAATCTGAATCATATAGCCCTAACTATCTAGATGTCCATACTCTATCTTATATAGAACCTACTATAATCACATTCATGAGTGACTAAATATTTTATGTTCACATAAGAGCCACACATGAGATGCGTGTTTAATACATGAATGTGATGTATGTTGCTGACAACTCTAATATCAAAAGGTTTTAGATCATTTTATATATATATGAAGCATCATACTAGTTGGAAGATACACATACCATGATGTTGTTCAATGAATGAACATAAACGATATTAAATGATCTCCTTCCTTATGATGTCATATGAGCCATTACCATATTGACAATGCTCATATTTTTATAAAGAGCTTCATGTAAGGTTATACAAGAGTATGAAATCAACATAAATTGGGTGTGTGATACTTGTGAGGCACTGCTAAACTCATTTCTTCAATAAACTTAATTTATTTTATTCGATAAGGTGTTATCACTCATTAATATATTGTGTACCATCATAAAAAATTCATGGATACCACATTTAGTGTATCACCTCAAAGTAAATGTTATTTTTTTCACTGATACTCATGATCTCACTAAAGAACAATCCATTGAAGGATTTAGATAAAAACTACTAAAATACGTGCTTCATAGGTACTCTTTTATTATATTATTTACATATTCAATTATTAAAGTTATATCAGCTATTTTAGGGGTAATATTACACTAAAAATGGTAAATAAAATTTCATATGAAACCCATTAGTGGTATCATATCGTGGATCCTCAAGAATCAAATGTATTATTTTCACTAGATTTCAAAAAAAATAAAGATATAATTTTGAAAAAAACTATTACTATTTTACATACAATTTAATATGATGAATAATTTTAAATATTATATACCAATATGTTGGTAGGATATGTAATGGTAATACCCTTCAAATAAACGTCTATATATAGATAATACAAAGAAAACAAATTTTATTTATAAAGGTCACCTTAAATTATAATGGTATACATTGAGGTAACTAATAATTTACTTTTATGTCTAAAGTTAACCAAATGACATACCATTACAAGAATATTTCACTTAAGGGTTGTCTATTATATTCCCTACTTGGTAAAAGGTAATATAGTGATCACCAACACAAAAGCGGAATGAATAAATGTATTAATTCTACACAAGTTGTTGCATTTAGGTTTATTCTTAAAAATCCTAACATGATTATCATTATGTACGTTTCTTAAACATATACCCTTTCTCATAGAGTCTATTGAGGTAAAAATGTGGTTACCCTTGTGCATAATGTTTATATAAGGGTGTAATGATGATACCATTATAAATAATAAGGATTCTACGTAAGGGCAAATAGTTTTTATTCTAAAAAATTGTTTTTCATTTCTAAATGCATTCAATAGATTATAAATACTTCATAAATCATAAGGGATGGTATTTTGATTATATTTAATTTTTAATGGTTATTTAAATATATTAAATAATTTTAAAATTTTTATATTGAATAATTTATTTGTTTCTGAAATATTTTTCCCAATTTTTAATGATTTATATTTTAAAATATCTGTTAACAAGTTAAATGGAAAATCTTATAGACTATACATTATAGGGTGATTTAAATAAAATAATAAAATATTTATAAAGTGATTATAGATTATGAAATAGATGACAATTATATTATATAAAATTATTAAAAAATATATATTTTATTATAAAATTTTTATAATTTGTGGAATATCATATAATTTCTGAATAATATTAAATTTGAAAGAGTTTACATTGAAATGAATATAAAATGTTTAAAATTATAAATTATTTATGAATAGTTCGCAAATGTGTCGTGTTATGGAAAATAAATAAATTGATTATTTATTTTTCAAATTTTATTGATATTTATGTTATGACAATTATTTATTAAACATAAATATTTTGTATGCCCATTTATAAAATAAATTTCTTCTTAAATAGAGCCTTAAATTCCATGAATGGTTCAATACCCTAAAATTTCATTTTCATCTACCTCGAACTGCATTTGTAATAATAGTTATGAGGTGGAGAGTAGTTCTTGGTAATGTTTTTTAAATGTTAGGTGTTATAATTTTCATTAATTGAAGTATATCTTGATTAATTTCTCTCCATGTATTGGGATATGGTGTGGGACAACCTACTTTCTTGAATACATTTCATTGGATATAGAAAGTGAATGGGGTTAGCTATATATTGCTCCAAGATCACTCATGTCGAGTTTTTCAATTTCATAAAACTATATTCCTTTACATGAAAGATTCATGTAAGTTATCAATATGATTCATTTGGATGCATATTAATATATTTGGATTTTGTTTTGGGTATGTAACGTAGACATGTGTATTGTGTAAAAAATTACAGAATAATGCCGTGTGAACACATTAATTTTGTGTTTGGAAGGGTGGATTTCTAAACTAAATAGTTAGAATCATTCACACAAAGAAAGAAGGAAAAAATAAAATGATGAAGATAATATACGTTATAATAGTTATCAATCTTACATGAATATTATATATATATTAAATTATTAAGACCATAAATGAAAACCCCAAAAATAATAGATTTGATATTTCTTTTAATGAAACACATTTCTAGAACACGATCATCCAATCAAGTAGTTTCACATCAAGGTGTGGAACCCATAGATTAACTTATGTAATGAAATAAACTAATGACTGACTAGGGATTATTCATAAGGTAATTTCATTCCAATGTGAGGTGACCCGAAATTGTCTTCTGTTATCTAGTTTCTGATATTTTCTATGGGTTTTACTTAGTTTGGAAACCACAAGGATTGGAATTCCAAAAAAATATAGTTGACATAATTCATATCATGGATTTGAATTAATAAATATCCACAAATGAAACATAATGTTGTTGAGATGAATTCCTACCTAAATTTATAATGAAATGATTTTCACAATAAAGTAGGTTCATTTCGTAGTGAAATATTGAACATAGATCACAAATTTTATATGATGACTATGTCATCATTTTTTGTTTGATTAAATTCATTTAATTCTATTTATTAAATGATACAATACATGATACTCACCTTCTAATATGTATATATTGTAAATAATAACATAATTAATATATTTTTTTGAGATCTCTAATATGTGTATCCCAAAATTTTAAATACCCTAATGGTGGTGAATCATGGTATGATAGAATTAAATAACTGTATATTAGGATCTTTTTTTCATTAAAAACACTCTTCTCATCCTTTCCAACAAAAAAAATATGTAAAGAAATGAAATAATGAACGAGACACAATACATTTATATGGTTTACCCACACTGGTCTATATCTAAGGAGCATACACAAAAAATGTTCCTATGTTCAAATCCTCTAAATGAAAATACAGTTAAAATGTTTGAATTGAACTCACATTCCCTTCGGGTTTACAAACAATCACAATTTGAAAGATCGCTGCTCTCCCAACTGATATGTTATCAATACTCCTTTTTAAAATTCATTTTTTGATAACATGAATAAATTTGTTTTAAAACATATTTGGTGTGTCATTATGTTCAAAATTCATCAACTGGAAGAGTACCACATCTCTATTGAGTTACTATGAAATCCATTATGATACATAAAATATAGAATTTCACGAAACCCAATTCTAAAATTTAAAAAAAACTATGAAATCATTCCTTCAAATTTTCCGACCGTCCTGAATCATTTCACTTCATAAAACTAAAAGTCTTTTTTGTGACTCTACAATCTAATGATAAAAACCAACATCATTCCTAAATCTCTCTCATTAGTTGAAACATCCTTGAAAAAACCGGAATTCTATTCAATATTTTGGATAAGTAAATATTTATTTAGTGGGTTTTTTCGTACTTATTATCATTGGATTATCTTAATTAAATATTCACGCATTCCACACAACCATTTAGAAATTATTAATTCTTATTGATACAACTCCGTGCTTGAAAAAACATTAGTGAAATTATCCATTCACAAAACATCTTACAATCATATAGCATAACAACTTAACCATATTCTATTAATGTCCATACCTTTTTGAATCAGAAAACATTCACGAAACACAATACTTTATCTAAGGACTATGATTTCTAGAATTTCCAGGAATTTCCATATTTTTATGATAGATCCTTCAACATAAAACATTCAGGAAACATGATACATCATACAAATTTGGACCGCTGATGTTTTGGAAATCACTTGTAAATGGCGCCATCTTATACATTCATTACCATGTGCCACATTTATTTCTACCATAAATCTATCTTGGATTTTTTTCAACATATATTGTCAATAATCACACTAGAACTCTACAAATAACCTTATCAACATTCCTAGTCAACAAAAAAAATCAACCCAGAAACAATACAGTGTTACCTTTTAGAGATTTCTCCCAACAATGTCCCTTTTTTAAAACATTTGACACTTTAATACCATTTTAAAAACTCTTCAAAATTATACAAAAAACACTTCTTATAATTCTATATAGTTATCAATGATTTAGTCAATACCCAATCTATGCCCACATGATCCATGGTTGGT
>CAUJRU010003051.1:0-58022 GCA_963277665.1 Viscum album
GAGATTTAGGGAATATACTGTGTTGAGTATTCCAAAGGTAACCCTGAGGGTTACAGCCTACGTAAGAATGTTATGAATGCCTCAAGTTACCTTTATGTTTTATGATTTCTTTGTGTATTTCAAAAATCTTATGATTTAAAGTGGTATGTTAAAAATCTTATGTTATGTATATATTGATGATCCAATGTTTTCTTTCTTTTTGTATCCCTTACTGAGCTTTTTATGCTCATCCTATGTTTTTGAAATGTTTTTCACATGACATAAAGTGAAATAATGTCAAGGATGGGATCGGGGAAATGTCATGTTGTCTAAAACATGGAACTATACATGAATATTTTGATCAAGAGTTTTTATTTTGTGAGAAAATGGAAACTGAGTAGATGTGTCTACTTTATAATCAATGAGATGTAATAGTAATGCCCTAATTCCCTAAACCTCTAAACCTGAAAAGATCCTCAATGTGAATTATTCATTTAATTCAATATTATGTATTGTTTTAAGGCTGGGTCCTTATACCATGTATGGGTTAGTATCATAATACTTAGTAGGACACCCAAAAACCCCAAATAAATAGAAAAAGGAAAGGTATAATAAGTTCTACAAAAGAATATGTCTATATAACTTATATCAACAATACCCAGATATACTCAAACCATACATTAAAATATAGGGTGACTCATAAAAAATGCATACCAACAGTAGGGACTTAGTTGGATCATTCCATGAAGCACACATCTGTGAGAACACACATCTGAGTTTGATAGCACTGGTGACATCTGTCTAAGAATTATCGTTCGTCGAGAAATGTCATGAGGGAGATATACGTTGAATGATCTAATGAGAGATATGCTACATTAGAGAAGGATCATAGCCAGTTCCATGATTTGATACAAATAAATCTATTTGGATTAACAGACTATGTAGAGTATCAATGCCCAGTGAAGTTGGTCATTTCATTACAGAAGTCTCTACCAAGGGCATGAAGAAGTAATATAGGGTCCACTCCGGGCCTCTTACGGGATTCCAACCAATCTATCCTAAAAGTCCTACTACTGATATCATACTCTTTTGGGTGGATAACAATACTAACAGAACATCAAATAAATAATAAATGGAATGAACCCAAATGAAACATCTCCAAGATATAGTGGATGAAAATAAATCTTCATAGGAAAGGAGTGGTAGTCAAACCTGCTGTGTCCCCTGACCTCGGGTACTACTCATTTAAATGCCTTGTGTCACTGTAAATATGATTGTGTTAAACCCCACTATTGGTATCAAAAGGACCTTATCAACATTAGCGTCCCAATGCTATAGATGGATCAATCGGATATTCTGTTTGAATGATATGGTTGTTTACGATAACAGGTCTGATTTGGTCTAGTTTGGGTCTAACCAGAACCACTAGTTGACCCAACCCGATCTGGTCAACCTAGTCATACAAGGTCCAGCATGTTGGGCCCGGTATGGCCCGTAGGCATGTGGGCCAAATTAAACACAACATGTGGTCTACCCCAACCTCATGCCCCCCTTTCCCAATAGTGTCACATCGTATCCTACACAGTCAGCCCGCCATTGCCTCACCACCACCACGAGCACTCTTTCCAAATCCACTTCATGTTCCTCCTCACCTTCAGCCTTGATCGGCCACCTATACATGTATTGTTTCTTGCATAGAATGACTGAATCCTTTTCCCTGGCTTCCTTTTTCCACCATCG
This sequence comes from Viscum album, assembly GCA_963277665.1. Lineage (NCBI taxonomy): Eukaryota > Viridiplantae > Streptophyta > Magnoliopsida > Santalales > Viscaceae > Viscum > Viscum album. The sequence goes on from CAUJRU010003051.1 coordinate 1,720, forward strand.
TGTGCCATTTTCCAAACCAATTCTTTTCGTGACTTCACCGTCGCACCTCCACTGAATCTTCATGTGGTCTAATAAGTTATTTTGGGTTATTGCGCTAGGAATCAAAGGTCTAATGATCATTCCTTCATATCCCAGGAAGAATGAATAACCTATGGGAAAGGGGGTAATAAATAACATGGATCAATATTGAGGAATGAAATAATAATTTTGTTTATTCTCTTATTTATCCATTCTTATAAGAATACCCAATCAAAACTAAACTGTATAATAATCAACCCAAAAAAAATCCAGTAATCAAACTCATCCCACATGACAGATCGAATCTTGGGTCAACTTGTTCATGTGTTGATCCACATTCATCATTGATTCTATAAAAGAATAAGGAAGGAACTGAAATCACAATTCCATATATGGTAAAGTATTGTTTGCGATAGGGAATTTGTTTATAATGGAAATATGTCAAGAACAATCTCGATCCACCATCATATCATCGTCCGTTTGGGGGAGGTCTTTCTCCATGATTCAAAGGAATTCTAGGGTTATAGAGATAACCATGAATTATATGAAAAAGGATTATTAAAATGGAGACATCATGGTGTTGTTTTGTAACATTAAATAAAATTAATCTTAATATATTTTATTCTCTAAAACCAAGTAAAATTATCTTTCTCGACTAACTTATACCGGCCAATGTTAACCCTCGCCTAAAGTAAACTTTCTACGCTGAATTCCATCATACCCTCATATTTTCATATCATCACCCATTTAAAAGATATTACACTTTTCGTAGGAAAACAGATCATCCTTGCTATTTAATGTTTAATATTTTTCAAATAGTTATTTTAGGCACATCGGGCCTCGGAATCTGATGTCATCATAATGACTTGTCTAAATATAATTCCACATAACATTTAAAATATTACACATAAAAAATAAGACATTAAATTATCCCCACCTTAGTGTTTTACATCCTTGAAAATCCAAATCAAAAGGCTACTATGAAAGAAGTGTGTACTCTTCACAAATCTAAGCATCCCACTCCCACATGCCCTTCTATAGATTTCTGTGATGTCACCAGACACCCACCAAAGAAATGATTAACTAAGAAGGATCATATCCTAATGATTATAGATCTCCATAAGGTACATCGTAAAATATTCCCCATTCTCAATGTCTAGATATCCCATGTCGATGATGTGTGATGGGTCATGCATGTACCTTATCAGCTGTGACACAAGGAATACATAGTGTACTAAATGAAACTACAGAGGTAGATCTAGGAGGTACCCCAACTCACCAACTCTATGTAGTACCTAAAAAGGTCCAGTGAACCTTAGAGATAACATTCCACAACAACCAAATATCTATAACCTGTGTTGAAGTGAGACCTGAAGTAACACATGGTATCCTTACTCAAACCCAAAGGCCTCTCTCTCCTATCAATATGAAACTCTTTTCATCTCTATGCAGTCACCATATTCTCCTAGATGATCTGCAACTTCTCAGTAGTAGCTCACACTAACTCTAATCCAATGAGTTCTAACTCTCTTGGGTCCATTCAAAAAAGTTGTGTCTGGAATGGTCTCCCATACAGAGCCTTGAATGATGACATACCAATGGTGGTATGGTAGTTTTTTCGTATGCAAACTACACCAGGGGTAGGTGATCCTCCCAACTACAACCGATGTCCAAGATGCAGGTCCACAGCATGCCCTCTAAAACCTGAATAGTCCTATTTTTCTAGCCATTCTTCATGGAATGAATCATCATGCAGAAGCATAACTAATCTCCAAACACCTCGTAAAATCCCTTATACAACTGAGATGTGAAATGTGAATAATGAATTGAAAGAATCATCGATGGCACTCTTTGAAGTCGATCTATCTCCTCCATGTAGAGGTACAACAAGTTCTCCACATAATCCTTCTCTTGAATATGTTGTAAGTGGACAGACTTGGTGAGCTAGTCAATGATGAGCCAGATGGTATCATTTCCCATATACATCCATGGTAAACCCATCATTAAATACAATGATATCACATCCCACTTCCACACTAGAACCACACGGTGTTAAGCAAAACCCACTGGAAACTGGTGCTCGTATTTTACTTACTGACAAGTAAGGAATCATGAAATGAGCTCCTCAACTCCCTTATTCATTCATTTCCACCAAAACTGATGTCATATATCCTAGTACATATTTTTACACCTAGACATACTACCAAAGGGGATATGTGTAACTCCAACATAACCTATTCCCACAAATCCACAATTACAACTATGTGTCCTCTAAAAAGAATGACATGCTCCCCATTTTCAGAATATACATGGGGAGAATACCCTATGGATAACTGAGCACATTGAGTCTCTCAGTTGGTATCCCCAAGACACACCTCCTTGACTTATTATAAGAGTTTATGGGTAACATCCATCAACAAGAGGTATGATCCCCCATCTCCATCCACAAAGGATAAATGAAATGAGCCCAACTAATCTGATGACCCATCTAGAAAATGAGAATTCAATCTCTTATTGAGACAATATATCACCATGTTCCCCCTCCCATGATTATTGACTATCTCATAGTTAGAATCTTGGAGGAGCTATAGACACCACCACTATCTCATGTTTAGATCCTTCTAAGAGAATATATTCTTGAGACTCTAGTGATAAATGTAGTTAATAAACGTTTCTACCATCAGGACTGACTCCACATATTCAGTGCAAAGAATACCAAATCCATCACATGATCATGGGTCATGTAGTTCCGCTCATGTGTTCTCAACTCACATGAACTACAGGTAATCACTTTTTTCCTTTGCATCAGGATGAATCCAATCCAACTTATGGATGAATCACATATCACTATGTACTTGAAACCCTGTATTAGAAATATCAAGATAGGGAAACTATTCAAATTCAACCTTATAAACTAGAATTAATGTTAACACTTCTCTATCCACACGAAATTCTACCACTTTCAGTTTAAATCTAGCATAGGTGATGATATCCTGGAAAATCAGGTATGAATCTCTGGTAGTAGCTATGAAAACCAAGGAAGCTCGACACCTCCATCATGTTCCTTGTTATCTCCCATTCTAACAACAAATCGACCATTGACATGTTCACTCCCACTCCCTCTGCTGAGATAACATGTCCCAAAAATTGACCACCTGATTCATGAACTGGCACTTCAATAGTTTCTCTTAAATCTCATGCTCTTAGAGCACATCTAGAACCATCATAATTTGTATCTCATGATCCTTCATAGATTTAGAATATAAAAGGATATAATTGATGAAGATTACCCTGAAACAGTCTATATAGGGATTGATGATCTAATTTATGAGTCTCATGAACACTGTTGTGGTGTTCGTCATGCCAAAGGGCCTTAAACATACTCATAATGACTGTAGAAGTTTCTAAAAGGTGTATTCTGTATTTTCACATCCCATTCTTATAGATAATGATAGCTTGATAAAATGGAATCCTTCAAGAAAAATTGTGCCCCTCTCAATTGGTCAAAAAGATCATTGATCCTAGGTAATGGAGGCTTGTGCTTCACGATCACCTTGTTTTGGCACAGTAATCCACACACAACATAAATCCCTCATCTTCTATCTTGAAGAACAAAACTAAGGCCACAAAGGATGAAATACGAGGTCCCATGAATCCATTCATATGAAAATCCTCCAACTACACCCTCAGCTTTTGAATCTCTATATATTATCCATTCGATATGATGGTGAGAATATTGATGTTATCTCAGGGTGTAAAACAATGTAAAAGAACCTGTGTCTATCAGTATGGAATCAAGAGTATAAAATACATATATCATACCTAAAATCAACCCTGGAGCCTCTTGGTCATATGCCTCGGCCCCAAGTAGTTGTCCATGACCCCATCCTCTAGCTCCATGAGCCTGGCGTGGACCTCCTTAGGGTGGTGCTGGTAACAATTCAAAACATCGACCACCTACCACTACTCTCCTAACTCCTCTAACACATTAGCTGCCCTACAAATCTACCTGATCCTGCCTCTGCCTCTTCCTTAGTGATCTATTCACATTCTTCTTATCAATATCACTATGTGTTGGGAAATCTCGAGTGAGATGTCCCCTATGAGTAGGACCACCTCTCTCTAGGCTGACTAGATCTACCCTGTGTACCACAAGCTATAGATCCTATATCCTTGGACTTCCTCCTGAAATGTCTCCCACAATTGGATTACTAAGAATGACATCATCTCCATGCTATGAAGATCACATCACCTGCCTACCCTTTACTGACATATACCAGCTATCTTTTTTCTTCCAATAAGCTCTCCACCAACAAGGCCCTCTCAAGAACCCAAATATAATTAACAATGATCATAGGGATAATGTTGTCTCATATTTCACTACACAGACCTCACTCGATGGTCCATACCCAGAAGCACTGATATCTATCCATATACATCGACTAATTAAAATGGTTGGTGAACCCTGATGTATAATCATCTACTTTCATACTACCATAATAGTGTTGAAGAACCTATTGTATATGCACAAATCTCATCAGAAATAGAGAAAACTCTTCACTAAGGAGACACTAAAGCTCTTTCCACCATAGGGTCACCTCATTGTGAGTATGGGTAGACAAACTCAAATGTCTCCAATTTGAGCCATGTAGAAGGCTCACTTTCAGGATCACCATATAATCTTTTGGTGTCCTAACTAGATGTAAAAATCGTGTAACCATCTCAATCCAGACCTCAACTGCCTAAGGTTCGAGCACACCTCATTACCTAAGGGTTCTCTATCTATGAAACTCATGGAGTGAACTCATCCTATGATCCTCATATTTTGGTTACACGGGTACCATTGGTAGCTCCACCGGTGACAGAATAGTTGGTTCACCACCTAGAGGTATCATCTGAGAAACCGGTCACTGTATTAATGCCTCTTAACTAAGGGGTCGTCCTTGTGGTTGATCTATAAAATCCTAGCTGGTATGCATGGAAGAGGAATCCTATAAGGAAATAATATGTACCTTTTTCAATGATAAGATATGGATATTTGAATCAATAAGGACAAGGAAACCACAACCCATTCCTATATGATGCATGTACCATTGTTTTCCTTGCAAAAATTATTTTCATGTTCCATATCAAAATGCCTATTATCAGAGTCCTGTTGTAGTGATACATCAGCTGCCAAACCTACACTTGAGTCACTATCCTGAAATCCAAACTCAAAACTCTTAACAATATTCCTCCAAACCAATCTCAAAGACTCCCCGTCCTAAAGTAGAACTGACCACCTATGATACCCCTTGGTCAAGATCAATCCCAGAGGAACCCTAGCCATGAAAAGCTCTAACCCCCCTCCAATAAGCCAGGGGAAAGTGACTAGCACGAAGTAGGCATAACACACAAATGGGAGCCAATAGTCTATATTACGTATACACATGCACACATCTCCATGCCACAAATGATGAAATTTAAAAACTATAAGTAAACAATGAATACAAACCACCGCATAACAAAACCAGAGTACAATAAGGAATGTACTAAAAGTTAAATAGTGCCAAAATAAAATCCCACAAAAAAGTCTGGAAACTACAAATTACAACCTGTAAAAAATGGTACCGGGACTGTTGTCCAAAGTAGAATGAATACGTCATCCAATAAAATCTAAAAAGTCCTTGTCTGGTCCTTGTTTTCCCTGGACTCTATCAAAATGTCACTCATCTATATAAGATGTGACTATGTTTGGAAAATCCCATGTAGGGTTTAGTATGTCAATACTTAGTAAGACACCCCAAAATAACAAAGGAATAATAAAATGAAATCTATAGTCACCTCTACACAATTATATTTCTATATAACATATATTAATAATATCCATATATAATCAAATCATACCACATAGTAAATGATAAGTCAAAACCATAGTATACAAATAACAGGGATTCCATTTGAAAAGTCCATGAATCACACATCTATGAGAACACACTCCTGAGTTCAATAACACTAATTATGTTCAGCAGAGATGTAATGTCCATCGGGAACCATCACGAGAGAGAGAGATAGATATGCTGAATGATCTGAAGAGAGTATGATTCATCAATGGAGGATCACAACTAGGGACATGGGGTGATACCAATAACACTATCTATATTAAACCACTTTATAGAGGATCAATGCTTGGTGAATTTGGTCATGTTAATACTGAATACTCTACCTAGGGCACGAAGATGGAATAAAGGATCCACTCTAGGCCTCTCACAAGATTCCAACTACTCTATCCTGGAAGTCTTACTGAAGGAATAATACTCATCCACGTAGGAAACCATACCAAAAATCCTTCTGGGAAATGATAAAGGGAACTAAACCTAATGAAACTCATCCATGATATGGTGGTTGAGAGTATCAATACATATAAGAATGGAGGGTTCACGGTGAGTAGTGGTCAGACCCTCCATATCCCTTGACCCCGGGTAATGCCTATGTAAAGAGCCAGTTTCACTTGAAATAAATCCATTTAAAAACCCACCATTTATCTCAAAAGGACCCACTCAAAGTCATTTTCACAATGCCAAATAATCATCATCAATAGGACAAATAGTTTGAACGATATGGTGTTTTTAGCGAAAAGGTTTGACCTGGTTTCGGGCCATGTCTGACCCAACCCACCAGCCAACCCAACCAGGTTCGGTAGACCCAACCCAATAATGTGCAGCCTGCTGGGCCTATTTCAGCCCAACACATTTTTTTGGTTCTCCCCATACTCTATATGGCTTTTCCTCCACACATGGCCATCTCGGGCCGCATCCCCCCTTGGTTCGTGTAGGGTCGCACCACGTCCCACATGGTCGGCTCGATGCTTCTTTTCTTCCCAACATGCATCAACTTCTTTTGTCCTTAATGCTGCCATGAACTCCCTTTCCATCTTCTATACACATTTTGCCTCTTCCGGTCGTCTCACCATTGTCCTAGACCATCCCCCTGGACCCACGCCACTACTCACCTAGACCAACCGGAGGCACCACCCTGTCTGCCACTCTGCACCATGGTGCACCACCATCCCAGCTATATCACACCATGCCTTCACTATCACACCTCCACTACATTGTTACAAGGTTTGATCATAAATTTAAGATCATTACACCAAGAATGAATGGATCAATTATTGTTCGATCATATCTTTTGATTAATGAAGAACATGTAGAAAATGGGGGAATAAATGACATGGAACAAACTCACGGAATGATCCTTGACCTTTGTTAATTCCATTATCAATATATTCCCATAATAATAATCAATAAAAATTTAATATTATATTAATCATCCACAAAAAAAATCCCCTAGTCAAACCCATCCCTCAATAATGATCAAATTGTGGGTTAAACGCTTTGTGGATTGATCTGAGTTCATTGTTGATTCTATGAAATGGGAAAAATGAACTGAAATCTAAATGTCCTACATGGGAAAAGATCATTTGCTGTAGAGGATTCATTACAGATGGAGATATTTCAAGAACTATCTCCATCCACTGTCCCATCATCATCCATTGGAGAGGGTTCATTCTCCACACTTCAAAGGAAATTCAGGGTTATGGGGATAACCCTAAATTCTATGACATATGATTATTAAAAAGGAAACATCACTACATATTTATGTAATGTTAATTAACAAAATAGAATTTATTTTATTCTTTAAAATGACCAAAAATTATCTTTCACAGATGACCTGCGCCAGCTGATGTTATGTCTATCCTTATGAAAAGTCACTTCTCTGAATGCAACGGTGCCCACAAATTTTTACTCTAGGAACCCATTTATATGTTATTCAAAATTTTCAAGAAAACCATTCACACATGCTATATAAATTTTAATATTTTCCAACATTTATTTTAGGAACACTGAGACTTGAAATAGAACTCAGTCTTAGTAGATAGTCTTGAAATAAATCCATATAATATTTAAAATAATACATTGAAAATTTGTGATATTTCACACCAAAAAAATCTCTAAAATTTTCCAATAGTATGATAGAAATGAGTTATTTTCATAACCATGGGAATGTTATTTGAAGATTATATACAAAATAAATTATTATCATAGTAATGTATAGTATTATCTATTATGGACATGTAATTAACATGATTTATTTCACAAACATTCAAAAAATTTAATTCAGTAGCAAACCAAAGGTAACATCAACCCATAAACAACTATTTTCTTCTTATGATATGAATTTAAAAAATAATTATTATTATATACTACCCTATATTTAAACTAATAAGAATATAATTTACATAGATTATGAGAATTTTAGTTATTCATAGTAAATCATACGGTAAATCACATCCCATGTTGTTGGGAGAATTTTTAAAAGAATCATCATCCACAATACCATCAATATAAAAAAGATAATTGAATCACTGTTAAAAATCATCCATACAAATAAATACTCTTATATTTGGGTGAAAGTATATAAGAAAATATATATCCGACATAATTGATAGTTCATGAATCCACTTCTCTATTTAGACCATGTTTAGTAAAAATCAGAAGAGATTAACTCAAAATTCGATATCAGGAGTCTTCACCCACAACAACTCAACTGGAGCATCAAAATAAGAAATTGAATCCACATAAAGGAAAAAATATAAATGATCCAATATAAAGGAAAGAAGAACGGAGGATTAAAATGTTCTTTTAAAGGTTTTTCTAAGGGGAATAAAAATCTATTTATATTGATATAGAGGGGACTTGGTTTTAACCATGAATTTTTCATCAGTACACATAATTGTTAATGACATTGATAATACCATATAGAATGATGATTATGAAAATAAATGGGAGAATGTTGAAACACCAATAGATAAATTCATTCTCATGGAGGAAAGTGATGAATGAGTACATTCCTACCTGAAAAAATTCATATAATCTTTGATATCATTCAAAATTTCCAATAAAAAAAACATGGTGAGGTAGTATAAATAATATGGGAAAATATTTGAATATATACACATCCCACCCACCACATGATGTTTTTGATACCATCTATTATAAATAAAAAATTACATAGTTTATTGATGAAATAGAAAATAAAAATAAAATTAGTATGGGTTAATTAATGTAAACATTCCCAATCATTTTTTTGTGAGATGAATCTATAATAACTCATGTGGTCGACCTGCCTCAATTTGAAGAGAACGCTCGACATGTGAAAGTAAAGTCAATCTATCTAACTGATCAAATATTATGATAGTTTGTTTGATCATTAATATATTCTATTAACTACCCGGAGCTTCCTCCATTAGTCATACAATATTCGTGGACTCTATTATGTAACCTATTATATGTTCATTTGATTCATTGAAAGAGACTTTAAACATAAATAGTATTACACAAAGTAATTATTTTAAATATTACCACTACCCAATTATATTTTATTGAATACCAATCCAATCAATTATTTTAGATAATTTTTTATCCAGAGTGGGTCGTATGGATTTTTCATTCTCTTATCTTCGTAAATCCCAACATCTCAATATTTTATAGAATATGGGATATAGAGAAAAATATATGATATTTTACTTCTTGGGGTTTCTTGATGTTTAGAACTAAAGATAAAAAGTATCTAAACTCAGTTATTTCTAACAAACCCTAGAATGACATGTATTTTTTTTAAATAGAAACATACTATTTTTATCCATCACTAATTTGGATGATCATTGTTGATAATTACTTTATGAGTTCAATTCCACTCTAAAGAAACATTTATATATGATATCTCTAATTAGAAACAATATAATATTGAGATGGTGTTGGATTTCAATAGCAAATGGTAATGTATGGTATTTTATCAATAAATTTATCTTCCAAATGTAATATTATTAAGAAAATCCATGATAATATAGAAGATATGTTTGAAAAATTATAATTACATAGAAGTACCTTCATATATTTTGAGAGTTTTTATAGATAACATAGGGTTTATATGATTCTATTCGGGAATCCAAAATTAAGTCTTAAAAACCCAACCCTTATAATAGAGGACGTACTTAGAAGGTAAAAATGATTTTTTTCACTATTAATCCATCAAAAACATAAAATCCATCTCCCAAATCAATTATATTCAACATAGTTTCTCCTCATAGAAAAAAATATAAATTAAAATTCCCCAATGTAAACACATCTTATTTGAATAAGGGAATAGATTTCATTACTTACAAAATAAATAATAAGTCATTTCCTTTAAGAATGATCAGATTCTAATTTACATCATCTCATTGTTTGAAGGTAACATAATTTTATTTTTAGAGGTCAACAATCAAGATCATGTAGGTATATTTGAACTACTAAATTATTTCACCATTCACTAAATTTTTTTCCATAAAGAATTAGATTTATATGTATTTAATTATCTTCAGTAGAGGATGGTGGATAAAGGTCACATAGATTTCAGAAATAAAAAATAACATATAACACGTGTTTGAGATGCTTTTTTTGGTAAAAAAATGGAATCGGGTTTAAAATAAGAATATGAAAAAAAATTGATACTAGATAACATCAATGTTAATCATTTTGATGTATGTGATCATTAGAAAATAATAACAAAACCAATCACTGAACCAATTCACTCTGCAACACATGAATCCAAAAACATGTATTTCATAGTAATATAGGAATTAATAAAATCAATGATGAAGTATAAAATTATATGATGAGTAATTAAGGGTTTATAAATGTATCAAAAATATCATGGACTTTATTGACACGTCATTTGGAGGGTAGGAAGTACCTCTCTAAATAAATATTTTCACTAATAAATAACTCTATCATGATTGTATTAATGATCTTTTATAGGTATACTAACACATTGATGAAGAAGAATTATATAAAAAAATTAAATATAAAGGTCTAGCCCCTATGAAAACCCAACTAATGCATAACATGGATTTTTCCTATTATCCCTTATTAAATCATATATGTGATAAACACTATGATAAAGAAACATCAACATGGAAAACATGAACACCAATCCAATCTTGTTCCCCAAAATTCATGTTTTAATCCCCTCTTGAAAATGAATGTATTGGATAATGTCAAATTAATATGAAAAGATAATGAAATAGAGATATTTTTTTTGTTAACAAAGAAACACTGTGAACCCATCTAAATTAAAGAATGTGAACCTGAACATCACAAATATATGAGACTTTTATTCCACAATCATTTTAATAGGTGAATGGTTGGATATTATAGCCTTTATCAAAATAACAAAATGTTTTTAATAATATATTTCAAAAACCTATATAACATTACATCATAGAATCCCTTATTTAAACTGAATAATTCAAGGAGGTCATCATTAATTCATTGTTACAAACATAAGAATTTGAGATTGTTGATGTCAAAATTGAAACATATCACACTAATATTGGGTCTACTAAATTCAATACTAGAATTTATATTTAAAAATGAAATTGATACATCTATATAAGATAGAATCAAACCCTAATTTATTTTTTTAAAGTTCAGGAAGTAATTATTAATCAGTCGCTGAAGGATAAAATATTAGGAATCAAAATGATTCCTTCCTAACTAATCAACCATTCAGGATATAAAAAAAGAGATCTAACTCCAAACAATTTTAAATTTAGGGTTGTGAAATGAATGAAATGAAACCCATAGTGATTATCAAAATAAAGGCTCAATTTTTTATCATGATGTTTCATTTTGGTTTCATGTTGGCTTATCAAGACAAAAAATTAACTGAATTATTGGGAAGACCATGGTTTCATTTATATATAGTAGTAGCATATTTATAATATAAATAACTAAATTATTCTATTTATGGGTGAATTGGTGTTATTTATGATGAAAATTTCCCTTTTTATTCTTGTATGGTTTGTTACATTAACACAAAGAACTATTAAATAGAAGGGAAACAGTAATAGGTTTAAGATATGACACAGGTGAAATCTCTTAAAAGGTTGCAGGTCATTCCCTTAGACACATAGAAAAAGGTGGTGTAGTTTATTTTACTACCTATCCATCATATTGAAGTAATAAGGAATTAATTTTGATGTTATAAGGTCCTTGTATCTAATGTAAAGGATCCCCATGTAACTTTTTTTTTCAAATGATGGAAAATTAAATGTATTTGAAAAAGCATTTTCATATTCAAAAGAAACAAAATATTCTCTAACCCATGTGAATTAATATTGGATTTTAATATATCAATAATTATATAGGATTTACTAATTTTGAGGGAATATATCCACATATTTTTTATTAAATAAAAAATCACTAAATATATAAGACATAGAGGTTGGGTACATTTGTCTCCGTATATTATTTATTCAATAGTCCTATAGATATATTTATTTATATCATCAATTGTATACCTAAAAAGATACATTTACCTACCTAAAAAATATTATAATCCTCAATAGATTTATTAATACTTTATTCCATATATGGATGAAGGAGGGTAGCTCATGGAGGCCGCACATTCCTTTGAAAATCATGTGTCCACTATTGATTATAATATTATCCATGTAAATCTAGGTATTGGGGAAGAGCCATGGCCCATGAAAATCTAAATTATGTGGATCATAAGTAGAAAGAGTAGTATATTTACCTTCATAAATAGTACATAGACCATTTTTCCAATAGTTACAAAGATTTAATTAGTTTAGATCTACAAGACATTAGTCATCACATAGGGTCACCATAATTTCACTATGGTCATAAAAAAGTGGCAAGGATAATTCATCCATCATGTCATGATATGGTAGCAGTCATTGTCGACAAAATATTCAATTAATATTTTCTTAGAGATGTAAAAATCCCCCAATAGACATCCAATATTGTCCCCATTAAGTAAAAAATCAGAAAATAGTGACTAAATTGACTCATGGGAGTTAAAGTATCATTTCCCAATGAATAAATTCCCACTTCCACAAACTGAACATTAAATTAAAATAATAACTATCATTAAAACAATTTATATATGGAAGGGTATTCCAAGTATAACCAAATATTTTTATCTATTAATGATGTGGAGAAAATGACCTTTTGGGTTTCCCAATGGATGAATCTCACAAATGTTATTGTTTTTTGTCTTAATAATATTTGAGTATCATATCAAATATTAATGAACCAAATCTTCGAACCTCTCCTTTGAGATACTTGTAAATATGTTTTTGATAATTTTTTTCTCAAATAATTAAATATCAATATCATTTCACATATTTATTGGTGGTATTTTCTAATATTTGTCAATATAATTTGAAAAATTCACCAACTAAAATTTTCATTTTGAGTATCATTCAAAACAATTCATGAATATTTGACTCATCATGATGGTATTCAAATGGATATTGAATAAAACAAGAAATAAATCAAATTATTCATCCCCATAATCATTTATTGTTCGGAGGACTACTGTGATGGCTCCCTTATGTCAATCACTTAATCCTAATCCTTCTAAGAAATTTTATACCCTCGGCAGATCTAATGAATGATTTTAAAATTTACTAATGGGTGGATATTATTAATATTAATTTTCTAGTCTCAATGAAAACTTATCATATACTCTCATCTTGATACCACCAATGTAATAATATAAACTCATTCTATATGTGGATACTTTTAATTATCTATCTATCCCTTTATTACAAAAAATAATGATATATTAAAATTAAAAATATATTTTATCTCAAATAAAATATTTTATAATATGAGTGATAATATACCAATATTGAGTATAATATCTTTATAATGATATTTAGAGTGATGACTCTTTGACATTATCTTTATTATTACACAGTTTACATGATATCTTGTTTTAATCCATCACAACAAATTCATGGTAATCCTATATAAAATGAATTATTAGAAAACTGGGTTTTCATCCTATAATACTAATATTTATGTTATATTTCCCAAAAAAAGACCATGGGGTAGGAATTGGCATATTTTATTGTTGTAAACCCTTCACTAAAAGAATCAACTATGAAAACAATACTCAGTCATGAGGATATTTTCTCAGTCAACAAAACTTATCATATATGGATAACATATTTTTATGGGAACTCCTAAATTTCAATATTAAAAATTATGTAAGACATAAAACATAATTGAGTTATTTTGGGAATTTTATTTTTACCTCTGGTGATGGTACTAATGCCATACTATTTTTTTCATTCCATATGGAAGGACCTATAATGACTTATAATTCCAACACCTCATCATAGGATGTAAAGTACCCTTGTAGATATAATTATCTTATTTATATTTTAAAGGATACTTATAATTGGTGATAAATAAAATCAATGTAAAATATGATAATAATAAAGATGAATTAGTACATTTTCTAACTATACATCATAATTGATAACTCAAATTACATCACTAAGATTTTTTTCTAGAAAATGATTGAGAATATTCCTTGTTATATCCAACTATCTCTCAAAATTTTCTATATAAATATGTGACAATCATTGATATCATGCATTTTAAGGGTAGTTTATACATTTTTTATTAAGGAAGTGGAAGGATTGGATGTTATTGATACCATATTAGACTAGGCCAGACCCTTACCCAAGATAACTAATATAGAAAAAAAATTCATTTATATGATATTTATGTACTTTAAAAATAAATAACATTGATATATTATATAAAAACCATGATTGATCAATGAGAAATGAATTTCATCCTCCATAATGGCCAAAATATCATAAATTCATCTAAAATAGGGCTTTTGTAGAGTCATCCAATGGAGAAATTAAAGAGAAGATACCCTCAATATTATACCGAATACACACATAGGGACATGTACCACACATAAATTTGATGATAATATCTATCTTCTAATAGAGACACTTGTGTACTTGATTCCATCAATGATACATGATCGTACAAAATTCACATGGATGTTTTTTCATGCAAGGTGAACAACAACTTTATTCATCCACCCATGGAGATATTTCACACTACCAAAAACTATTATTCAATAATTATATATGTAATAGATGTTATTGGTCAATACCATCTAGTGAATATCATGAAATTCAAATTCAAAATCATGACAACTGACTTATTTTACAAATGTGTGATAATTTTCATGAAGTTAAAAAGAATAACTAGTTTTAGTGTTCCTCGCACAACACATATAGAAAATTTCATGAAATTATATATGTTTAAATTAGAAAATATATATTTAAAATTTAGAAAATAGTAAAATCATTTATCCACCAATTATACAACTATAAATTAAAATATTGAGGGCTTCAACAATCATTTACATAATATGTGGTAGAAGAGAGTGGATTATGATAATAATTCCTATCTATAAAATATCATCAATATTTTTTGGGTTTACCACACAATAATGTCTTCAAATTACTCTGTGGATCCATTTTTACTAGTGTCCAGACCATGTAATTCATCCATATCATACATAATTTAATTTAAATCCCTATTGATTCTTGAAAAAAATATACTAACGATGAGTTATCATTGATATAAATTTGTTGTTTTTGATGAACTAGATGGAAATTGGGTACATGTGTTATATAACATTGAGGTTCATCATTATAGTGTTTCCTAGATGTTTAAAAAGAATGTTAATCTCTATTCATTAGTATAAGGAAGGTTTGTGTCATATTTTAAGATGTCGATGATATCTTTGATGAAACCCCCAATATTGGAATCCAAACGGGAAGGGACTTGTATCATACACATGGTATGATAAAATGGATCCTTCCCCATAATAAGTCAGGTTGGGGAGCGTAATACACATCTTATACCAATGTACAGTTTATGAAGAAGTTGTTCACAAAAATTCCTTTAAGATTCATAGTGCCCTTATCACATGACTCCGAACTACATGAAAGGATATCCTTTTTAAATGACACTAATAAAAATGGAATAAGGCCATAAAAACATGAACTTAAACTGTATAGTGTGAATAATTCATCAAGTGACCTTAAACTAAACAACGTGTTGTCTATCCAACAAGACACTAAATTACTAGGAAGGGTTATTTTTAGATGACCCTAAACTACATGGAGTGTTCAATTACATGGCGCTGTAAACGTTAAAAATACTCTTAAATGTTAGAATAATCTGGGTAAGATTAAACATTATTCAAAAAATATATCATGATAACTATATAATCCTCCAAATATTCAAATATCAAATTCCACTACTACCTAACTGGCTGTTAACATTGCTATAAATGCATTGACTACTAGAGTGGTGTTAAAATCCCAGGACTTTTATCAGTGCTCAAATAGTGTTTACAAAGGGTAAATTTATTATTGCTAACAAAATTACTGATAATTGGGACCTTTAACCATGCTTTTAGAATCACTGATTAAGGTCACATATATTATTGTTTTTTGCCGCGGCTAATTGTATCCTTTATAAACACTTTTATAAGAGTTGATAAATTTTTTATTTATCATTAATATTAAAATTTCTACTAAAGGTTGACACTATATTGTGATGTTACTTCACACTGTTGAGTAGCACATAAAATATACAAAAAACACAACAAAGACACACCCGATATCAATAAAAACATGTCATAATGTAGAATTTAAATGAAATTAAATTAACAACAAAAATACAAATAACACTATATTATAATCTATTCAAACAATAGTTTATAAAATTACATAAATAAAAATATTTACTTACATTCAAAAACAATCCTAATGGTAAAAAAAGAACCCCAATATGGGAGACAACAATTGAGTCATTGGATTTATGCTTCTTTCACAAAAACTCATCCAAAACCGCTTCCTACACCAACTTCTAAAAATGTCGATCCACATAGAAGAGGACTTTCTCCATGATCTCTAGATTAAGACCACCAATTAAAAGTGAAGATTTTAATAGATCATACTACACCACCTTCAGATAAAAGGAAACCAGGTCTTTAATGTGTTAAACCTAATCCTTCACCACCCGCTGAACTTGCTGGACACTCATGAGATTTTCTCTTTTCTTGGTCTTCAGACCCTCAAGTATGATCCATCATAATAATAGGGACATAAAATATTCTTTCGTCATTCTAACTTGAATAATTGGTGGGGAAAACAGTCATTATTTTAAATTTGAACCCTTAAAAAGTCCTAGAATAACATTTACTCTGATAGCTTGGGGAGTTAAAAACACTTTGAAGACATGATCAATTTCCTCAAGACACTTCACTACCTCTAACGAACATCGATTTCCACGAAATAGGGGAAGCAACTAAGGATGACTAGAAATAGTTCAAGACCCACTAGAATTGTCAAAGTCTTTCTTGGTGGTATATTTTGAATAACCAAAAAATAGAAATATTTGGTTCAGAATAAATCTGAAACACAACTCAAAGGAACATCTCAGACAAAAACAACTGGCTCACAAGACAAAAAAAAATTAGACCAAGGACGAGGAGTTCATATGAGACTATTGAACCAGTAAATAAATTTTTCCGAGTCATCAAGATCTTTTTACATCAAAAGAATAGGTTTTTAAACTCTAGGGTTATGGTTTTATTTCATTCTATCAATATTATTTGTTATTAATTCTGGTTTATGGTATTTCTATCAAAATCAAGATTAATATTTTTTCTTAATATTAAATTTAAAATAAATTTTCCTGAGATTGGGGATAGAGTTTGTCTGAGACCTTATAGGAAAATTTCTCAGTTCAATTAGTAGAAATTTCATGAATTCTATGATTGAATTATAGAAATACACAAAGAAACCCATAGAGAAATAAGATAATATCGAAATAATCACAAGATCAACGGAAGGCTTACTATTAAATGAAATTCCATTATATTTATATCCCATAATATATGTTTCATAATTTTTTCATTAACCTATATTATTGATTAATCATTATTTGAATTTCTAATATGAAATCATCAATAAACTACATGGGTTATGAATTTAATCAGGCTAATCAATTTCAAAAAAGGGGTTAAGATGTCATCTTCAATAACATTAATGAAAATAATTCTCAAATTAGTCAATTAATTTCAAATAACTTATAAAAATTCCAATATATCTTAAAACTCCATGTAAATATGTTTCCACTGTTTACATAAAAATGGAAATTTATGTTGATTGTAATATATATAATTAATAAAATCCTATAGGTATCCAACACCTAACAGTAAAACATCATTTTTTTCTGCAACATATTACAATGGGAATTATTATTTTACAATCAGTCCTCATAACCTCTTTCCTGGGGATTACAATGTATAAAATTCATTAGAATTATTGTCTTATACCTATAAGAATCCAACACCTAATAGTAAAATATCATTTATGTATGATCATAAAAACTAAATCTATATGAATTGATCTATTTTTATGAATAGTTCCATTACAATTCATTGATCAAGTTATATTGGGTAACTCATATAACATTTCAATGAGTCGGATATTCTAATGGAATCATAACATCAATGTTACAAATAAAAAACACTCGTAATGATATAAAAGATTTATTAATATTCATGTGATCAAATGTAAAATGTTATTAGGTTCTTGGGAACTAACTATTACCCATTCTATTAAAGTTTCATCAGAGAAGGAGTTAATAAAATATGCTTATAGGAGTTTTAACTAAGTAAATAAAGTGTCTGAAAGGTCTTTGGATCAATCAATGCATGGGGATTAAGATTATCTAGTGTGGGAGAGCCTAGAAGATAAAGTATTCATCTATAATTTATAAAAATTTGTATTACTCTATTTATAGGAGACTAGAGTGATATTATTATATACCACATAAAGGATCAAATACGAAGGGGTTATCCTTGATCAAATATTATAAATAAGTGGTTTAAATAATATAGGGAAACACATTCTTTTGGAATCCAATATCCTATAAAAAAATTTAACTCCTTATTTAAATGAGTGGAATCTATGGAGCATAAATGAGTTTAAAGACAGTTCATATAATAAATAATTTATAGATATCCCTCATTAAAGAGATTACTTTAGGTAAAAAAAGGGGTTTTCTTAAAGGATATTAAGAAAAAAATTAAAATATCTTATTTGATTCATTCATGGAACCAGAGAACCTACATTGGACTCTATCATATTTTTTATACACAATATAAATGACAATGTATGGTAATTAATTTCAAAATAAAATATTATTAATTAATTTATCTTAATAAAGTAATTTGGTCGGTCCTCTAGTGAAGTCATGTCGATAGAACTGAGGAGATAAGATGTAGCATTCATAACATAGAAAAACACAAATCATGGATCCCAAAATATCTAACAATGATATTGCAAAACTGGTAAATAAAATACATTTGATTTAATTCTCGATTCATCTTATGGATCATAGTGGAGTCACACTGGTTGTAGGGTAGTTCTTTGAGAGCTTCAAAATCATGATGACTGGGTGCGTGTTAGGATTTATTAGAACAGATATGAGACATTTAAACCACAATTTTAGAGATGTCATGATAAATATCCTTTATGTCAGCTTTAAATAGGTATGTGCTGAAAAAAATGATGTTTATCAACACTAAAAAAGGCCTGATATATCTCGATATTTTTCAGCGCTCTAAATGAACTAATAAATATAACTTCTTCAGTGCTACAAAAAATGTGTTGTTAAAGGGTATCCATTACCTGAGCTAAAATAAATCATTAATATAGTATAAATTTTATCAGTGCTAAATAAAAGGTGTTGATAAAGATTATCCTTTTTAGAACTTATTTTATCACCGATAAAGATGGAATTTCTTAGTTCATTTTTCTAGCACATCTATATTTCAACACGTTTTGAGGCTATTTTGGTAGTAGTGTTTACATATGAATGGAATGACCTTTTCCTAATAACTGTACATGGATTTATTTTCATTTCCATGGAATACATAATGAGGACTATGTTACTTACAATAAGAGAGCATATTACACCTCATACCAATGGATCCTACCCCGGAATAACTCATGCTATAGAAACCCCATTACTATGATAACAATACATGAAACACATTTATATCCTAAATTTCCCATTTAAAATTCATATATTTATCATAAGAAAAAGGCTCTCTAAACCCATACAACTAGATAATATTATAGTGTAACCCATTATTTTAACATGGATTGTAGTTATCCTAGTTTAAACAATTTAATAGTTAGTGGTGAACCCATAATTATAAAGCTCCCATCAGATATCCAATCCAATTTGATATCATATCACAATATATATTTCAAACCCCTAAGTATCTTATTTATTTCATTGAGAAAATCTTTTTTCAAAATAATTTGAAATATTCATCACTATTATATCATTATTTTGATTTCACATGACATGAATTAACCCATCACCTGGTAAACACTGAAAAATTACCCTTATATAGTCACTCATACTAGAATCATATTAATCTACATCAGGTTATTTATGATCATCGGATGAAGGGAACCAATTTTGAAAAAAATTCTTACCATTAGATGGGAAAAAAATTTAAAATCTATTTTGTTTCCAGATCTGGGTCCTTAAACTATGGTCCAGTATTTGGTCCAAGTATTGTGACCTGAAAATAATGTAAATTTTCAGTCATTAAGTTTCTTTGTACTTAAATTTGGTATATCAATCATGTTCATTTAGTTTTTACCTTACTAACAAGAAAGAAGCATCAATTTTTTAAATGTTATATAACCTTAAACATTAGTCACATATTTTATTAAAATATATAAGCATAACTTCATTATCATTTTTTTGGTTAAATTTTAAAAAACATAAACTAATATATAAATAGGCCCAAAGAATCATCATGTTGAAATCCTATAATGTGTGCTCATAAAAAAATTCAATTATTCATTCTCCAATATATTTCATTTCATTTATTTTTAAATAATTATAGAATGAAATAAAAAGGGCACAAAACTCATTGAATACACAATTGAATCTAGAAAAATTTGATTAATACTTAATATATCTATGGATTTATGGATAATGTATGATTTTTTTAAAAGGTTCTCCTATAGATGTTATTTAAAATTTACATTATATTATACATTCTTTCTTTAATGTTTATTTATTAATTCATGTCAGTTTTTTATAGAAACATTTAATATACAAACATAACATGGTTAATTATCTCTAACATTAAACTATGAGAAACATTCTTGATCAGTGTTATATGGAATAAAACTTCTAAAAAATAACATATTGTTGCAAAATAAATATTTAATTAAATTATTTATATTATTTTTAATAAATAAATTACATTTTACTGATTTTTTTATTTATATTTTTTTTGTCTGTGCCAAAAAAATATTTTTGTATTTAACATTGAGTTTTCCAGTGGAATTTCCATTTCCAACACTATAGATTCACCTGGATCGTGTTGTGGTATCATCATAGTTATTGGGGTGATATGAAACAAGTTTTTGATGTTATTAAATACATAATGAATAGAAAAAATAATGTATTGACTCAAAAAATTATTGGTTTCTCTAAATAAACATGGGGTAGGGTACCCAACAAATTCCTAGTATATTAATTTGGATATTCTGTGTTTAATTTTTGTCTCTAATTTATTAATAACCTAAATAAACAATTTTTAATTAATGAATCTCTACAGGGTAATTCTAACAGTACCATTATCTTTATAATTATAAGTCTTACCTAGGAGTGGTTTTACATTTATACATGTCTTAGTCCTTGTCCCTAACCATTTTGAGTAACTATTATAACTGTATCTTGATTTGAAAATAGTTAACCTATAATTTCTATTAAAATTTATCAATAGTATTATTTTTGTTAGATTATAAATTATACCCAAGACCTATTGGTATACAAAGGATTATATAATACTTCAACATGTAGTCCTGAAACCCATGGGTCGGTATTGAATCAATGAAGCACTAGTGATCTACAAATCTGGTTGGACTATAATTATTATTTATACATTTTTATTAAATATTTTATAATTAAAAAACATTTTGTTATTATATTTTCCATGTTAATTTGGAGGAAACCATTCATTTAAAAAATTATTATTATTGGAATTTTTTGTTCTATGTGATGGGTATCAACGAACAATCCCATTTTTATCATCTTCACACTCTTTACTAGATCAGAACCATACCCTTATAAATAGATGAACACCAATAGTATTTTGAATGAATGATAGGTGGTGACTAGTTAATATAATGAGGGGGTGGTTCCAGCTCTGCCACGGTGGTTGAGAGATAGGGTGTACCTTCATATATGGAATCTAACTGAAGAAAATTTTAGATTTAGATTAGTGGTTGTAGAATGTATTGATCATTTAGTTATGAGTTGAACACAAAAATATTTGGTGACATAAGTGTCAGTGAATGGTAGTTTAGAAGAGTGATGGTTGATATAGAGGCTTGGGGATTCCTAGAGAGGAAAACCGAATCAATATAGTTGAATTCTTTGAGCAAACATAATGTATTTTTTTCTATTGTATATGTTTTGTATGTGGATGTAAATATAACTCAATGTGTACCCTATTTCAGATATCATTTTTCACATATGTTTTGGATAATGTTTTAACAATATAGAAAAATATAACATAGTGTATAGTTTAGAAATAATTTTCATGTTTATCTTGATCACATGATCCATTTTATATTATAGTACACAAAAAATTTTCCCCTTGATTACATATGTCATTTAGGCTCAGGAGGTGTGTCATATTATAAGTAAACCATACATATTGGTATATTGATGTATTTTACTATCTACTTGATGAGCCTCACACACCATGAATCTTATAGGGAATACAATGTAGGAAAATCCCATATAACCAATAGAATGTAAGTAAACACCAAATTATGACCTAGGGCTCAAACACCATTTCTGATAGAATTTATGTCATGTACTTAAATATGTTTTCATTTTCAATATTTTCTCACAATAGTTATTAGAAATATAAAAATGAATACTCTTTTACAATTTTTCACATAGTGGATTATGATAAAATCATCTATAACTACATAGACTATTAGATTGTTGGTATACATTAGGATCATAGATCTAAAAGGTTCATGATAGGTTTTGGGTAAGGCATCTATATATAGATTTTATATGGAAACCCTTCATGACTTACTGCTATCAGAGAGTATATTCGACATAAACATGATTGATTTTTAACCCCTTTACATAAATGAGGCATTGGTCCTCCATATTTAGAACTTATAAAATGTGATTAATACCCCCTTGATCCTAATGTGGTTTGGGTCTCCAATTAATATATGTATTAGGTAAACCCATATGTGATATATTTTGGGTACCCTAACCTTGGATTAAGAAATTTACTTGATTAATACACTTTTCCCTAAATTAGGTACGGGTTATAGTGACCAAGACTTCTTATAAATTGATATTGCATCCTTTTTTATAAATATTCTACACATTAAAATCTTACATGCTCGAGGACCATAATATTTTAGTTTCATTGGAAACATGGGAAAAAACCTTTTAACGTGTTGAAAGATATTCAATGTTTCCCACAAATATATTCCTGGGTAGTAAACCTACATATAATCATTCTTCATATCCTTGGGATAGGAAGAAAAATAAACGATGAGATCGTATTCTCCGTAATGGTAATTAAAGGATATATGAATGCGTAACGTGAAACTCAAGGGTTGAGAATATGATCGTAAAATTGAGAAACCATGCCTTTTTTATCTATTATTATACTCTTGAGTTAGTTAATAATGATTGGTAGTTCATAAGACATGAATCAAAAGAGAATAAAATAACATGATCCATTTTATCATAACATTTGTATAGGGAATTGATTTTTTATACTTATAAGCATTGAAAACCATATGTTATTTTAGACACAAAGATAATCATATCATGTTAGGCTTGGTCTGGCCAAAAATGCACCATCTTCAGGATTGGGATAAATACCCTTGTACCCTCTTGTTTTAGAGCTTTGGATAACAACCCATGTACCCTATTTTTCAGGAAATGGATAAAAACCTATGTACTCTCCTTTTTATGTATTGGAAAAATACCCCATGTACCCTCTTGTTTTCAATATTGATCTAACAACCCATTTACCCTATGTTTTTGGAATTGGGTTAACAACCTATGTACCATATATTTCTAGGATTGGACTACCAAACCATATTACCTCTATTTTTGGGCATGGGATAACAACCCATATAAACTACTATTTTTTATTCTTGGGATAATAACCCATGTACCATCTATTATTTGGATTATTCTAACAACTTGTGTACCCTCTTTTTTCAATATTGGGATAACAAGCCTTACACCTTCTTCTTTTCGAGCATAGACTAATAACCCATGTACCCTATTATTTTTGGGCTTTGGATAAAAACCCTTGTCCCCTCAATGATCATATAACATGTTTCATTACCCAATGAACATGAGGGAGATATAGGTCCAAACCAAAACAAAACTATATCATATATATGTGTGGAATAACATCATAAACATTGATTATATCATAAACCATTAAATAAAATGAGATTAATACACAATTCATAATAGAATGATGTATTAAAAAGTGAAAATTATCCCAATAATTCTATCATAGAATAACCCATATAATGAATCAGGTTTCAAAGAATATAACCTTTAGAAGAGAAGAAGTTTTCACAAACCTCATGCCATTAAAACATAAATCATTCAGTGAATGAAAATGAATGGTAAACCTGGATCATAAATATAGTAAGGCATGAGTAACACCAAAGGATTTCATCTTATATAGAAAATAATTTTGAAAGATAATTTAAATCATTTCTTGATGAAAATATTTTTTTAACATTGTAAAATTATTTTTAGAAACAATATCATTTTAAAAACCTTTTACTTGGGATATAACCTTGAAAAATTATAATTTAATCTATGAAAACCATTTAAAAATCATTATAAGACATAAAATATTTTAAATTTTATTTCATTTAAAATTATCATAAAGGATAATTTAAAAAAATTGAATGAATTTTTATAAAACATTGTTTTGGGAGAAAATGTATTTCATACTGAAGAGTGAAATAACGTTAGATTTTCATAAAAACATTTTCTAATTATTATAAGTTCCACACATTAAAAAATTTTACCATTACATTAAGGTTTCAAGAGAATTCACAATATAACAAAAATCATGAAAACTATATAGAATTAGATATATAATTTTACACATTGCATAATTGATCATAAATAATACAGACAAATGGTGATATTATATCATAAAACTCTATCAACATTGGTATGATCGAATCCGAATCCCCATGAATGAATAAAATAAAATTCGAAATAAAATATAATTAAGAAAACCGAATTGATTTCATTACTTGTAAAATGGTATATATATTCACCTTGTAATATAAGTAAGGAGCATAACACAACATACATCTCAAAGAAGGAAAATTGAGACCAAAATCTATTTTGGATTTGGTAACTTTTAAACCGCAAACACAAATAAAGAGGGATCCTAAAATGGATATGTAAATAAAAATAATATTATATAGAAGTATCATAAAATAAATTCATTCTTTGTATGTACACCACATAATATAAATAGGTGGTGAATATGACATGTGTCTTATAGGTGTAAAAACTGAGAAAGAATTCCCTTACAACATTAGTAAATTTTGAATCATGAGATCTGTGAAAGAATAAATAAATTAAAATTTTTAATGTCATGAAATAAATTAAATTCATGATATATCATTTCTTATGTTACTATATAAACTTAAAAAAATAAACGAGTGGTGATTATGTTATAAGCCTCGCATAAATAAATGTGGGACTAGAAATCACCATACCTTAAGTATTGACTCTCTTTGTACTCATTAAAAACCAATATATAATAAATATAAGTTTATTATAAACCTATAAAAGAACCATATTCACATATATAATACCATATATTATTTAATTATGAACTTATATTACATTTTTATTAAAAATTCCATTGTTATGTTAGGTTTTAGGTAAGAACCACTTTGTTTTTCATACATGTTTTGACTTGTTATTTTTTGTCCTCCTACATGAATCATGATTTTATCATATAAAGAATTAAATCAATGATATAAATATCATATATATGTAGTATATATTTATTTATAAAAACCCATAAAATTTAGCTATATGAAATGAAATACACCGTTTATAGAGATTGTAGCACGTATGTACGCTTGACCGTTGTTTCAAATTTATTTACATATTAAAACAAAAAAGAATTATATATTTATATAATTTCATTAGATTATAATTTTAATATCATATTTATAAAACATTTATATTAACCCCATCCTCAAAAAATTCCATGTAAAGTGTCAATGAAGCACAACACTTTATGGGGCAGTTGTCTGGTGTACACACGAACGACATTATTGTATACTCCCAAAATGAAAAGAATTAAGTTAAGTGATATATAATAACTCTATATGAATAAATACATCATAGGAATTATATATATTATATATAAATAGAATTCAAATCATTATTACCAACTTTTAGTGGTGGTAATTGATGAATGAAAAACATCTATTCGTGAGGCAATTGTTTGTTTTACACATGAACGATGAGTCTTTATTCTATTTGATGCAAGTGTGTAAATTTTTAGTTAATGACCATTAAATTAAAAAATATAAATATATTTGATATACTTATTTTATTATATAATAATTATATAAAAATATTTTTAGGGGTTTGAAGAATAAATAAAACAAAAACATTTATTAATTAATGTTACCACTCCTTCAGGTATCACCTTTTGATAGACACAAAGGCCTTCATTGGTTTGACTTAATACCAAATTAAGGATTATAGGATAATGATATGATATTACAAATTTTTTTATTTCAGTTTTTTAATGATAAAAATGGATTTAAATGTTGGAATAGGTGAGGGGGGGGGGGTGAGTTCCTTTTATAATGAAGGAGGATAGGCATTCTTGTAAATACCAAAAATTAAAATCTATTGGGAGGTATCCAAAAAATCATGTTCATACAATAATGAAAAATATTATATAAAATACTATATATGGTTGAATTATGTCCATAAATATTTTTGGAAGATTTTGGGTTACTTCAACAAATTTTCTTTTAATATTTACCACTAAGAAAACTCATTTTTACCATAATCAGTTTGATTATCATTAAATATTCTACCTAATATCAATGGTAAAACAATTATTATGAACTTATTATATATTTTAAATTAATATAATTAAAAAAAATTAATAAATTTTTTCCAATTCCATTCTCATAAGTGGTAGAATTTAATTTAATATTAATCCTACAGATGGAATGGGAAAGATTTTTTATGGTGAAATGTACAAATATTCAAATGTTTTTATTCCCAATAATCAATGTGAAAATGATTATAATTAACTAAAATCGATGGATATATGTATAATATATTAAAATATACTTTAAAAACAATAAAATATATAATTTAACACCATAATTTATTTTCATGAAAAGCCAGTTTTCAAATAAATTTCAGTATTTTTCACTATTTGTCAAAAAATTTAACCCAGAAAAATACAAAAAATTAAGCATAAGATAATTTTAAAATTAATATTTCAAAAATGAATTTATTTTTTCATATATAATGCATTAATTTCTCAAAATTTATTTTTAAATCAAGTGTGCAAGGACAAGGTAGAAAAATAGACATTCGAAAAATATAACTTTTTTTATGTGTAAAATTGGATTTGTTCTTCTATCTTATCTAAAAAACTTATAAGGTCAATAATAAAAATATTCATTGATTATATAATATATAAATTCCATTAAAATCATTAAATAAACATTATTTGGTTAATTTATTGATATAAAACACACTTGTCTACATAAAAATATTTTTTTGGGAAAACATTTCACATTATATTCAAAAAGAATTTTTTATTAAATTTTAATTATTTTGTCAAAAAATAATTCATTATATAAAAATATGTAAACAATATTCTCATTATTTATTTAATACGATTTTTACCCTTAATTCCAATAACTAGTTGATATCTATCATTATATTAATATGTATTGTTTGGTTTATGCTCGATGTTCCGTATAGTGTAAGCTAGACTCAAAATTAGCGATAACCCATTAAAATCATAGTATTGCATGTAATTAAAGCTAAATTAAATGATTCCTATATCATTATCATAACTTTTAGTGGCATTAAATGAAATCATAACAAGGTTTAGCATGTAACCCAAGTACTCATATTTTTTTAGTTTATTCAAAAAATATTCATAAAACCCCATGGTGTTAAATTATACCCCCATTAAAATAAATATTTCCCTAAAACATTATGAAGGTAATTACAATTTGAGTAATTAAATTTTCATTTATTATAAACCCCCCATCATAAAAAATAATACTAAAACATCCTTTAAAAATTGAATGTTGGAAACATAATGTTTACCTAAAGTAACTTAGAACTAGGTCCCACATAAGAGAACATTGAAGGGAAGTGAAAACATGAACATGAAAGAGAAAAATACTATCGAAATAATCATGGATTGTGATAACAAAAGTTTTCAGTATTATGTTAACTATAATAATTCCATAAACCAAAGAGGCTTGAGAAAGTTCATTGATATCACAAAAAATAATAATAATTGGACAAGATTTAATTTTAGGACCACTGTCATAATATTTGATAATTTTCATATACTTATAGGATTTTGTTCCAAATCATAATCACAATATACCCCATTGGTTGTTCCTTGATCAAATTACACTTCACCTCTTACCCTAAAAGTGATGGAGAATTTATTATTCCTGAATCATTAACAAATCATAAGATTTATAAATATAACGATAATCCATTCAATCTATATTTTTTCATCAATGTAAAATGGTTAGCACAGGTTATTAGATATGCATAAATCATCATATGGAGAAATAATACATTAATATCTGAAACCATATTCAATGTTCAACATAAATCGCTTTCATAAATCTTTTATCTTATGTACCTTTTAGAATATTAAAAAACCCAAACATGAGATAGAACATGAATAAATTTCATAAAATGAGATTAAAATTTATTCCACATGTATCAGAAAGTATCTCATGAGTTTCACATATCAAAAATGTGAATACCATAATCATGTATTCTCTTAACTGATGGGAATAACCTTAGTTACCCTAAAACCTTATTGAAAGCATACATGTTTCATTATCCCTTGAATAAATCATCATATAAATATATTGAATAAATAAAATACTTTTGTAAACTCTATCAATGATAACATGAATAACATTTTTCAACCAATACTTTATCAGTCCAAAGGTCATAAACATATTCAATTTACTTTATACATTATAATAATATATTTATAAAAACGAAAACACATTTTCTCATCCATAGGAACATGTTAAGGGTTATATTTTCTTATTCATGTATTTTTCATGAATATTACCTTGACATTAAATAATATTTATCGTTTATGTGCATCTTTCTACATATTCATTCAAATCCTTAAAAACAAACACTTACTGATAATTATATATTTCTTAATTGTTGAATTATGATACATACACACTTCAATTATACAACATAATCCTTGAGAAATAAACTATGATTCAAAATTATTTTCCTAAATAATTTTTTTTCTCTCATAATTAATTAATAGCCTCCTAATAATTAGTGATATAACCATTACTCACACCACATCACTGATTATCATCATATTCATTCCACATAGGATATTTATTTTCTTAATTTCCATACATTACACATTTAAAGAATTCAACATTCAAGGATTTATTATAGAGGACACTGTTCAAATCCATTATTTTAATTAAACAATTAATTTTCCCTATAAAATTACAATATTTTTTCATTCCCTTCTATATTCAAGAGAACTTCATATTGCTCTAAGAAATACACCTATGTGCTTCTTCAAACATTATAGACATTATATAAACTAGGTATTCTTTCCTCTATGATATCCACTATATAACTTACCATCAAAATCTATCATTCTCATATTTGGTGAGTATTATAGTTGATTAAGGTATACATTTTTAATCATGTTTTCTGAAAAATGTTCAGGCATGATCACAATTACATTCACTCTAGTTATCATCTGATTTTACTTCTCATGAGAAAATCATCTATCACATTCAAATTTAATCCAATTCCTGCTAGTAACAACTATTTACTAATATAAGAAACATTAGTGTGATAAATTCAAATCATATATTAAAAAACATAATCCTTAAAAGTGGTCTTATGATGTCTTATTCATGACACTATCATTTTAAAATAAGAATAATTATTCCTAATCTATGTCATTTATATTCAACATTTATTTAAATCATTCATGATGGTTAGTAATGAATTTGAGAATTCCAAAAGCATGTCATCTATGAGAGTAAAACTAGGTATGTAGTTAGTCCCATTTTCCTGCACCAATTCCAGATCATTTCCATCTCAATACAATGTTTTTAAGGATGTTACACCTATATACATCAATTCTAGAGCCACACCCCCTTTTAGTATCCATACATGGGTTTAATTTTTTGAAACCCAATCCTGCTATGATTTTCAAAAAATTATAGTACATTTCCCTAAACATTGACTCATCCATATAATTATCTATAGATACACCCTCAGAAACATGCTTAGAAATATCCTTAGAGATATCATTAATGTTTTCACATTCAAGTTCCAATAGATAAATTGAATTTTTTATTGATAACAACTATAGAAACATAAGATTCTAAAAGATGGATGTTCATCAGTTTTTAGGGATATTCATCACCTTAATAATGTATAATCTCAAGGACCTCAATATTTTTTTGTCATTGGAAACCTAGAAAACAATTTCATAACTTCTTGAATGATCTTCAAGGTTTCCCATAAAGATCTTCTTAATTATTATACCTACATAAAACCTATGTTCATAACCCGGGAAAAGGAAAGATAAGAATGGGCGAACTCATATGCTCAGCAAGGGTATATAATGTAGAAACGTAATCATAAAATATATATAAGGATATGAGATGATGAGTATATCATGGGAAAACCCTACCCTACATATCAAATATTTCAATCATGAACCTGTGAATAAATAATGGATGTTTATAAGACTTGAATAATAAGTGAATCAATGAACAAGATCCATGAGAGCATATTTTTAGCATAAAAATGAAATTTAGGGAATAAACACATGTATTGAAAATCATATTTAAAGTCCCGAAAATATGGCATTTAAAAACTATTAATCATGGGATGAACACCAGTGTGCGAGCTTTTAGCATGGGAAAATAACTCATGTACCGTCTTTTTTTAAGAATGGGTTAACAACACCTATACCATCTTTTTTTTTGAAACACCTCATAACATATGTACACCCTTAATTTTAGTATATAGCTAATAATCATGTAACCTCTATTTTTGGGAATGGTATAACAACCTGTGTACGCTATATTTTTAGGATTTTGCTAATAACACATCTACCATCTATTTTCAGGATTAGTCTAACAACACATCTACCCTCTATTTTCGGACCTGGTATTACAACCAATGTACCCTCTATTTTTAGGCATATTCTAACAACATCTGTACCCTTTGTGTTTAGGCTTGGGATAAAAACATGTATACCCTTTGTTTTTCGAGGATGGTATCACAACCCATGTACCCTCTTAGCTTCTATAAAATTTATCATTACCCAATGCATTAGTGGGGGATATAGGTCTCACTCATCACATAATGAAATAACAAATATGTGTTCCACAATATCATAAAAATTCATCATATAATAACCCTTGAACTGAAATTAGTGTCATAAACAATCCATCATATATTTACCTTTGGAAAAAATATTGTAACATCTTGAGTTTTTATTAACCTCTTTTTCAAATAAATTAAATTTTCATTTATGTTTTTCAATTCACTAATTCAAACTTTCCTTTAATATGGTATGGACTTAATGTAAATTACATAGAAAAAAACATGTATTATTCTAAATGAAACACCGGCTTGGATTATATTACATAGAACAACGACTTGGAATATGATACAAGCTACACCGATGTTTCTACGAAACACAATTTGATTATTATAATTATTTAAATGAGATAAATATAGCCTATACATTAAACGTAGTAATATAAATATTAATAACTAATTTTAAACTATTTTTTATAACTGTTTTATGTAAATAAACAATATTTATAACAAATGATATGAGTTTTTTGAAGCCCTTATATATTTAAAAATATTGTTTTTTCAAATAAAATTATTTTAATGTCATTCTTTAAAAAATAATAAAATTACTTTTATGCACATTTAGAAATATATTTTAATAATATAAACATAATTTCTTAATTTATAGTGTCTAAATTATCTTATGGGGTTTTTTTATACGTTTCGACGAAATTTCAATTTTTGGATGGAAAATAAAAAATATGGGATTTTAATTCAAAATGGATTATTCATTTAATTTATTTATAAGGATAAATTGTATTTTAATTTAGTTTAAAAGTTTATATAGATTATATTTTTATCATCTAATACAATTTAGGTAATTGGAACCAATTTCAAATTGAAATTGGATGTAAAAATATAGAAAACATTTGATCATTTTTTGTTTTAATCCCTCCATTTTCAACTCGACTACGTGTTAAATTTTAAATTAATTAATACCTATTATGTTATTGTAACTTGTAAAAGTGGATTCCATATTTTTAATAATAATAATTTATACTTTATAATAATTTAAACTTGGTTTTTACCAAAAATATTAGTTAATGTAATTAAAATTAATTACATCAATTAAAGTAAATTAAGTTTAACTATGGGAGAAAAACAAACGTTTGAGACCCAAATAGACTTAGGAACTTGTAATAAACCCATTTTATGGAAATTAATAATCCATTAACATTTTTTCATTGACATTAATTGGTTTTTAATTACATTTTTTATTTAAAAACTTGGATACACCTAACATGTTTTAAAAAAACCATCCTTTCAATTTCCCCATAAAAGACCACCACCTCTCCCACTTCTTCAAACCTCTCAAAACTCATTGGTTTTTCCAATATCATCCCAATACAGATCAAAATTTCCGTAAATTCCTTTTATAAGTCTTAATTTGGGCATAAGGAAATATAAGTAAGCCTTTTGGCATAAACCAAAATGAGTTACACGATTAAGAGGTAACATCTTCTCTCAAGTACTTTCATTTATTTCCCTTGTACACCCCCTCCAATATATTAATTCCATTCATGTATAAAATCAACATAATTATTAATATAATAGTATTATTTATTCTTAGGTTTCAACCTAAACATACGCACACCTCAATCTAATGGATAATGAACTTGCAGTTTAAGTATACTGTGAACTACCGCCTTACTATATGATGATTGTCCATTTTTCCTTTACCACCTCTCGTAGTGTAAATTATGATGAAATATACCTTTTTATTTATAATATATTATATTTTATTTATGTCTTTAGCCCTATTTATTACTTTTAAAACACATATCATTTTATGTTCTATTTTTTGTAAATATAATAATTTCGTTCGATGAAGCATGTACAACCTCCTCCTCAAAGCTATATGCTTCATCCCAACACTACATGGAATGTATTAAGGATTATTTTAGTGAATATATATGATATATATGATATCATAAATCTTGTTTAATTTTTATATAAATACTTATAGAAAATTATTTTTCATTATTATTTTATCATGACACTAATAACAGAAACATCATTCATCCTTATGTACGGCTTACCATCATCAAGAATAGTATCTTCCATTTTTTAATTCTATATTCTATTGATTATTATAATAAAAATATATTGGATATTAATTTTATTTATATCATGGTTTATACTATGTAATAATGATATTGTTTTAAGTTCCAATAATATAACAAATTAGGACACAAGAAAAGAACAAAGAGAATATTATATAAAGTAAAACATTAACAAAGGTTGACTAAAAATATTATAATATAAGATAATAATAAAAACATATATTGTATTATATATAAGAATATGGTTCTATAAAATATTTATAATAAATTTATGTTTATTATATATGATGTCTGAACATGTACAATGAGAGTCTAGACACAATGTAAGGGCAGTTTTTATTTTCGTTAGATGCATGATTTATTCACCACCCATTCATTTTTTATGGTTTATATAATACACATTTATTTATTATATGTATATTATAATCAAATTTATTGGTATTCACATATCCATTTTATGATCTTTCATTAATGGGGTTTATGTTTCAAATTCTACCAAATCGGTAATATATTTTTCCCAATTTTATTTATTTGTGCCTCATGTTTTTTTATGAAGATAAATTATTTTTATGGTGTATATACATCCATTTTACATGTTATATAATTAATATACTTATATTGTTCATATTTTAAGCTTAATATAGTTTTTTTCTTACATGGAGAGTCTGATCCTAGGTAATCAAGTGGTAATAGTTTATTGAAACAATCTCATTGATTTTTGAGATTGTAAATTATTATGATTCATTGATGAAATATTCAGATCCATAACATAATAATAATCATCAATTTTATTCTCCTTTGGTTATTAAAGATATCCACAAGTGATAGTACCCTTTTTCCACTCTTTGGTACCTAATATAATTTTGTAATGTAAAATCTATTTTTCATTCTCTTCAGTCAAAAATACATTGTATTCAGAAACAATGTTTTAAA
This sequence comes from Viscum album, assembly GCA_963277665.1. Lineage (NCBI taxonomy): Eukaryota > Viridiplantae > Streptophyta > Magnoliopsida > Santalales > Viscaceae > Viscum > Viscum album. The sequence continues at coordinate 36,443 of CAUJRU010003051.1, forward strand.
AAATGTTTTCAAAAGATCATGGAAGATCATTTTCAATGAAATAGGATTTTAAAAATGTTTTATGGTTTTAAATGATTCGACAATATGTTTTCAAAGATACTGTCAAATAATTGTTTTTTCAAAAAGTTTTTATGTTTTTAGAATGTTTTTCAATAAAAAAAGATATGTTCCCCAATAATTTTTTAATATAACTTTAAAAATCGTTTCTCATATATATTAACATTTTTTGTGTTAATGATGCCATTCTAGAAAAATTATTCAATGTTTCCATCAATATTACTTCTCTGAATTATTTATGTTTTGATGTCCTGTGGTTTATGAAACCACTTTCTCATTAACAGTTTACATGATTCTGAATCCCACTTATTTTCATCGGTTAGGATTAAGATTAAATGGTTATGAAATGTATGTTTTTCCATAGTTCATGATATTATTAAATTTTTATAATACCAGTTTCATTTCATGGGTTATGATATTATTATTTACGATCCTTGTGTAATATGTAGTTATGATTTCATTATGAGATGGGTGTGACCTATATATACCTCCAATGCATTCAGTAAATATATATATCTCATGTGATAGATTAATATGGTCTTAGGAATTATCTACTGCTAGTAATATGGCCATTGGAGTGGACCATAACTATAAAGATGGTATGAGAAGTGAACTTGTGATACTATTATGTCCATGGGATTGAACTACCACTACCCAGATGGTATTGGGAGTGAAATCATACTACCAAGATGGTCTTGGAAGTGATGTCTTGTCTATTATGGAAATAATATTATATTCTTATGTGTATACCATAAATCTATGTTTATTCTGATGTTTTTATTTCCTGAATTATGTTCATTATTTCTTTTTGAATCATGCCTTATGAATTGCCAAGATTTATGTCACGATTAATTCATATTATCTTCGATATGTAGGTTATGATATTCTATTTTCATGATCATGTTATTGTACACTTATTCTCCTGATTGTTCTTACATATCTCCGTTGTTTTCCTTTACTAAGCATTTGATCTCACCCATTTTTATATTTCCTTCCCCAAGTTATGAAGATGTGTATTATGCTTATTGATTCTATGAATGGTTATCATTAATATAAACCCATTGGTAGATAATTTAACTAATATATGTGTTAGTGATTATGTTTCCATGCTCCCAAAGTCAGTAGACTAATACAGTCTTTGGGACTATATTTTAAAAATTTATAAATTTTTCCACAAATATAATGTAAGTATAATATATAAAAATAAAGGGTCTCTATAGTTGGAATTAGAGAAATGTTTTGGTTATAATTTGGAAGTTGGGATGAGAAACACTTAGTGATAACCCTATGGACATGTGTAGGAATAAGTTTAAGGATAAGGAAAGTTATAGGAAAATATCGTGGAATTTTAGTAAAATATAGAGAGGGTGGTTTCCTATAAATACATCCATGTCTAGATACTACACATGGATGTGCCTTTAGAACAGATGTTCCTATGGGTAAAAAATCCAGAAAGATGTTTCGAGCCAAACTCAGGGTAATCTGATACACGATAATGACACTCACTACACACTTGTCTTGAAAATCCCAGGTATATGCTTTGGAAACTCACAAACTCTTCACAAAATAACATAAAGTATTTAAATAGAAGTTTCTTATGAATATACTAGGATAATACTAAGATTTCCTAGATTATGTAAGGTGTAATTATTTAGAAATATTATAAGTGACTTTTCATGATTACGTTGTTCCTCGTTTTGATAATTGTTTCTTACTCAATTATTTTGGTCTTATCCAATGGATGGAACAAGAAGGGACCGTGTTAATGGGGATTATATTGGGAAATAAAATTATTTTCCTCTAAGAAAATGAATTCTATGGGATCTTGAATGAAAATATTCATTACTATGATCACAAAACTTTCATAAGCTATGAATCATAGTGGAATTTCAAATTAGAAAATGAGGGAACAACATTCTAGTGAGTATTTTGGGAGGCGATGTCCACCTTCTTTCAGAGGTTCTTCTGGTCCACTTGTTTCATAAAAATGGATTAGTGATACAAAAAATATATTCTCCATTCTCCAGTATTCATATCATGATAATTTTATTCTAGTTGTCTATCGGTTTGAAGGCAAATTAGATCCATGGTGGGATCTAATCAATATTACATGGCAGCAAGATGAGATTAAATCTATGTACTGGGATGAGTTCAAGAATTATTTTTCAATAAGTACTTTCCTTAGATTCTCTATACTAATATATAGAAGGAGTCACATGATTTGAATAAATGTAATGATGAATTGGTTGGCACCTACATGGCTAATATTAGAATACTTGTGAGGTATGCTTTAGGATTTATCATCCAAACTGAAAATAAAGTTGATAGGTTCTTCAGTAGATTAAATCTATGTCTCAGAAGGGAGTTGTCGATGAGAAAAATTAGTAACTAAATTTTTTTTGTTCTACAATGAAGGTTGAAATAGAGGTTAGGGTTATGTATCAATATAATGGTATTGACAAGAAGATGAATATAGAGCTTAAAAGATAATCTAATAACCATGGGTAGAAGAAGATGATATTACATTTATGCTCTAAGTGTGGAAAGAAGATTTGAAGAAATTTCATTACGGGGGATAATAAATGTTTTAATTGTTGAAGGGAAGCCCATCAAGAATTTGATTTCAAATTTTATGGGAAGAAGATAGCTAACATTGTGAATAGTGAAAAACCGGAACATAATGCACCTCCCATGATTTAGTGCTACAAGTGTTAGGAGAATGATCATTTTATAAGAACTTCCCAAACCAAATGGTGGGTGATTATTATCAATGGAAGAAACCAAATAATCCAAGGGACAAGGTTAATTCCCATGTCAACGCTATTTCTGATAAAGGTTGTGATAACAAAATGATGAAAGGTACACCTTCCATCTAATATTGATTTTCTAATGTCACGTTTGATTACGGATCTACCACCTCTTTAATATCTAAAGAATTTGAAATGGGTTTTAAAATTTAACAAAGATAATATGATGTGGAATTAGCTATGAAAAACACCAATGGTATGATGATTCCATCTCAAGACTATGATTCATATCCGATTGAAGTTTTTGGGAATGTGTATCTTGAAAATCCTAACATTATTCCATTGGTATAATTTGATGTCATCTTAGGCATTGATGTTTTTAATCTATATAAATCACACATCAATTTTCATGGAAAGTAAGTTTAATTTAATATTTCAAAACCTCATATGATCATTCATAATCGTGGAGATAAAAATGAAATCCTATAAATATTTCATCCAGTGTGTGGGTCTTAGTTCCCATTCAAATGGGTTGTTCATCTAAAATGGGTGGGGAGAAAATTGACATTGATGAGATTCTTATTATTCATGAACTTATGGATGTCTTAATGGTCAATTATTCGACACTTCCACCAAAACATGAGGATTATTTCCCAATAGATCTTATACCTGGATCCACACCAATTTTAGAGACACCTTATAGAATAGATCCAATTGACTTATATGAATTAAAGAATAAACTCCATGAAAACCTTGATAAGGGATTCATTTATCCAAGAGTATCACCTTATGGTGAACCTATTTTTTTATGAAATAATATATGAATCAATGAGACTATAATATATTATAAGTAGTTGATAAAGATCACAATGAAGAACAAATATCCACTTCGTTGTATTGATGCCTTGTTTGATTAACTATGCGGAGCTCAATACTTTTCAAATATTGATGTTCGTTATTGATATCATTTATTGATGGTCAATAAAGAGGATATATCTAATATGTAATTCCATACAGTGTATGGATATAATGGATATGCTGGGATGGATTATAGTCTTACTAATCCCATTTCTATCCTTATATATTTAATGAATATAGTCTTTATATATTTCCAAATTCAGTTTGTGGAATTCTCTATAGATGATATTCTAATCTATTCTGAGTGCTAGGAAGAGCATCAAGTGCAACTGAGAATTTTACGAAATACCCCAAGGAAGAATAATCTATATATAAATTTTAAAAAAATGTTAATTTTTCCAGAAAAGAGGTTACATTTTTTTACCAAATATTCTCATGTAATAATATAGCAGTATATCCATCAATGAAAAAGCCTATTGAATGGTGGCCTAGACAAGCCACGGTGAATGTGATCTATAGCAGTCTTGTTTTATCTTTATATTATCAAAAATTTGGGGATAATTTCTCATGACTATATTATCCTCTGGAAAACTTTACATTGATGGGTGTCATGTTCTGATGGAAAGATGAATGTGAGGAAAATTTCAAGGAACATAAGAGATGGTTAGTCATTGGACATGTGATTACATTACCCTGTAGTGGAGAATGTTTTGTAATATATATTTTTTTGTCCAAAAAATGGGTTAATATGTGTTCTTATGTAGATTAATTTTGTTATCTCTTATACCATGTGGAAGATGAATATTCATGAGAAAGATTACCCAACTCATGATCTGGAGTTAGAAGTGGGAATTATGGCATTACATATATGGATTCCTTATATTTATGGAGAAAATTGTAAAATATTTACTAATCATTAATGTATGGAATATATATTCATGTAGAAGGATTCGAACATGTGCCAGAGAAGATAGTTAGAGTTGATAAAGGATTATGACTTCATGATATATTACCACGATGGGAAATTTATGAAGGGGGCAGATGCTTTGAGTCAGAAGAATCATACTAGCTTATCCATGATGAGGATCCCAAAAGTTTCAACATTTCTATATTTTCAGAGGATGGATATATAAATCCTTAAGGAAGGCGAAAATCATATCTTTCTCAAATAAAGGTTCAACCCTTTATGAAAATGAATACTAAGGACGTGAAAAAGGTAGACGACGAGATAAAAAATAATGTAAGAAATGTTCCCAATTATAACCTTTATTGGATGGAATTATAAGGTTTAGGAACCATGTATGTGTTACTTCCATACCATATTTGAAGGAGTTTTTAGAGGAATCTCATATATCTTAATTCACTATTCATCCTATATGTATAAATATGGATATGGAATAGAAATAAAACTTCTGTTGGGATGGAATTAAGAGATATTTCACAGAGTTTTTATCTCGATCCATCGTATGCCAACATGTTAAGGATAAAAGAAAAAATTCAAAGGGGATGTTTCATCCATTACCCATAACAAAATAGAAATGTGAGAACATCACTATAGACTTTGTAGTTGGTCTTCCAAGAACCTATAAAGTATTTAATTCTATTTGGGTGATAGTTGATCGCCTTACTAAGTCAGAACACATTATCTTTATTAGATAAGTCCTCTCTTTGTATTATCTTTGTAGGATATACATTAAGGAAGTAGTAAGGTTTCATGAGGTACCACATGCCGCTGTATCAGGTCGGGATTCGAGGATTACCTTAATGTTTTGGCTAAGTCATAAGAAATAACTTGATACATAGTTGTGTTTTAGAACTACTTATCATCCTCACACATATAGTCATTCTAATTGAATAATTCAACCCCTAGAGGATATTTTGAGATCTAGTTTACTGGATTTCAAAGGTGCTTGGGATAAAAAAATTCCAATATTTTAGTTTTTTTATAACAATCTATTTCACTCAAGAATTCAGATAGCACCTTGTGAATCCTTATATGGGAATAAATGTATAGCTCCATCATTTTGGGTTGAAGTCGAATAAGGAAAGCTGTTTGGACCGTAGATTGATGATGAAATGGTTGAGAAGTTTAGAACCATTCTGAAGCATATCAAGGTAGCTCAATGTTGGAATAAATGTTATTCTAATAACTTTTAGTGTGATCTTGAAATTTATGTGGGTGAATATAATTTTCTACAAATCACACCCTGGAAGACTGTAGTGAGATTCAAGAAGAAATAAAAATTAAGCCCTAAGTATATTGGACCCTTTGAGAATCTTGATTTTATTGGGAAGGTTTCCTATCACTTGTAAATTACCCTAAATCTATAACAATCCAATGATGTCTTCTATGTAACTCTCCTATGAAAGTACATACCTAACAATTCACAAGCACAGAACTCAATGATCATACCGCTAGAGTATGATCTTTTTATGAGGATAAACCTATTGAAATTTTGGATCACAATGACAATGCTCAATGAAAAATACCACTCACCTGGGAAATGTTTTGTAGAGAAATAACTAGTTAAAGAAATCTACATTGGAACTTGAGGATTTTAGGAAGAAAATATATCTGATTTATGTTTACCTGAGTGATGAATTTTAAGGGAGAAATTAATTTTAAGGTGGGTTAAAGGTAACACCCAAAGTTTTTAATGACCTATTTTTCTAATAAATTAAGTTTTCATTTATGTATTGAAATATTTTAAGTAAAAAATTTATTTCACATGAAATGGGCTTGGAATACGTTAGAGGGAAAATGAACATGGAATATATTACATAGAACATTGACTTGGGATAAGTTACATGGAAAATAAACTTGGCTTTCATTACACCCAACGATGTTTTTTCTATGAACCATCATTATATTGTTATAATTATATAAATTAAATAATTATATCCTAGTAGTAAAACATAGTAATATGAATAATAAAAAAATATTTCTCAAAAAAATTATTAATTGTTTTATATAAATCTAACTTGTTGATAATGAATGATTTGTTTTTTGGTAATTTCTTTATATGTTTAAAAATATCGTCATCTCAAATAAAATGATTTTAATGAACATATGTGAAATATAATAAAATTAATTTTATAAAAAATATGAAATTTTATTTAATAATATAAAATTAATTTCATAATTTATAATTTTGACATTATATTGTGGTGATTTTTTTTATTTTTCGGAAAAACATTTTTTTGGATTAATAGTTAAAAATAACATATTTTAATTCAAAACTATTTTTTCATCACATTTATTTATTAAGATAAATAAAATTTTAAATTTTATTAAAGGTTTTATAAGATTATATTTTTATCAATTAATCCAATTTAGGTAATTTAATCAATTTTCACATCGAAATTGGATATAAAATTATTTCAAGCTTTTGATCATTTTATCTTTTAAACCCTGCATTGTTGACCCAACAACAATATTAAATTTTAATTCATTTCTACCACTTATATTATTTCGGTTTTCAAAAATGGTTTCACTATTTTTAAATTTAATAATTTATAATGTCTATTATTTTCAAAAAAAATTACCAAATTTATTAGTGAATGTAATTATAATTAATTACATCGATTAAGGTAAAATTAAGCATATCTAAGGACTAAACCTTCATTTTAAGACCCAAAACAACCTAAAAACATTTCTAACACCCACTTGATAGAACTTTTTCACCTATTAACCATCCATTATTAATTTTTTTTTAGTTTTTTATGGATTTAGTTTGTAATAACATGGGTATACCTAACATGTTTTCAAAAATACCAAGTGTGTCCTTTCCATTCTGTATAAAAGGACACCACCTATACCTCTTCCTAACACCTATAAAACCTCTTTGGATATTACAATATATACCCAATACACATCCCAACATACCTCCCTTCCTCCTTGAGGCCTTCCCTTGGGAAAATGACAATCCAATGAACCCATTTGGCCCAACCAACAAGAGTTACCTGATGACGAGCTAATGTCTTCTCTCAAGTCAATTCTTTTATTTTCGTTCTCCACCCGATACACTCTATTTATTCCATGATTTTATAAATTATTATCATAAATATACTAGGATGATAGTATTCTATGTTTTAAAACTAAACTTACACACACATCTATCTAATGGATAACGAATATATTGATTATGTGTTCAGTGAACTGTCACCTCACTAAAAAATGATTGGTCATTTTTCCTTTACTACATCTCATAATAGAAATTTTGTTTTAAAATAAATTTATATATGTTATATATTATATTTATTATGACTTAGATATTTTTTAATCCTTTTACAAAACATATATTTTAAATTTTCATTTGATGTAAATATGATAAGTTCATTTGAGGAAGTGTGAACGACCGCCCCCTCAAACCGATATGATTCATTCATACAGTATATGGAATATATTAATGATGTTTTTAGTGAATAAATATGATTTATATTACATCATTAATATACTTTAATAATTATTTACCTAGATAAATATATTTAAAATTCTCTATTTCCTTCAATACGATAATAAAAATAGAAACATCATTCATGTGTACGTATGACTCAACTCTCCATGAATGGTGTATTCAATTTTTTACTTATATATTCATCAGGTTATTATAATATAAATATAATGGATATAAATTTTTTTATATCATGGTTTACATTATGTAATCATGATATACTTATTAAGATGAACTATATAACAAATTAAGAAATATTCGACAAACAAAAAGAATATTATCTATAATGAAACCATAACATAAAATGATTAACAAGTTGGTAATATTAGGTTCTAATAAAACCGTTTATGGAATTAAAAATATGAATATTTTATTTAAATAATTTATAATAAATTTATATTTACTATACTGGTGGTTTTAATGGGTACGATGAGTGCCAAGACATAGGTAAGGGGATTCCTTATCAATTTTTATTTACGGGAGATGTATACTTTATTAACCACCCATTCCATTTGTATGGTGTATATACATCCCATGTATGTATTATATGTTAACTATACATAAACTTGTCGGTATTAACATACCAATTTTGAGATATTTATTTCATGGGGTTTAAGTTTCAAAATTTACAAAATTGGTAAAAAATATTCTCAATTTTCATTCCTTGAGTCTCATATTTTATTATGCACATAAATTATTTTGGAGTTGTATATGATTTCATAATACATGTTATATCATGAATATACTTATGTTAATTATATTTTACGCTTCATTTAATTCCTTTTTCGTACATGGAGAGTAATATCCTATGTTACCAAGTGGTAATAGTTTATTATAACAATCATATCACATTTTTAGATTGTTAATGATTATGATTATTTGATGAAATCTTTTGATCTGTATCTGAAAAACACTCTTGAATTCGATTACCTTTTTTTAATAAATATGTAATCATCTATTAGTACCATTTAACAATCAATGTTACTTAATATAATGTTTTTATGTAAATTTTGATCATCTCTCTATTCGGTCAAAAATTTACTGTATTCCAAATCCATTTTCTCAAAAATGTTTTCAAAAATGTTTCCAAAAGATCATTGAAGCCCAATTTCTTGTAAAAAATGATTTTAAAAACGTTTTATGGTTTTAAAAGAATCCTTTATATGTTTTCAAAGATATTTTAAAAGGATACGTTTTTCCAAATTGGTTTATGTTTTAAAATGTATTTTCAAAGCTGAAAGGATATTTTCCCCAAAAATATGTATTTAAATGATCATTAAAAATTCTTTCCCAAATAATATAAACCCCATTAGTATTAATCATTTCTTTCTCAGAAAATTAATCAATGTTTACATTAATATTATTTCTCTAAATGGATTATGTTTTGATGGAAAGATGTTTATAAAACCCTTTTCTATTTCACTGGTTATATGTTTTTGAAACCCTCTTCTATTTACTGGTTATGTTTAGGATGAATTGATTATAATGCCTATATTTTTCCCTAGGTTATGATATTATTACATGTTTATAATACCCATTTAATTTTAAGATTTATGATATTATTATTTATGATCATGTTGAACTTGTATGTATGATTTCATTATGAGATGGGTGGGACTTAGATCTTCCTCCAATGTATTGGGTAAAGATTTATATCATGTGTTATAGTACAAAATTGTGTTGGTAATGAAATTTTACTACTATGATGGCCAGGGGATTGATCCATTAGTACCAAGATGGTATGAGGAGTAGAATCATTCTACTAAGATGGATATGGGAGTGAACTATTACTACGAATATCATTTTGGGAGAGAACTTATACTACTATGATGGTCTTGGTGGCGAATCTATGGCTACTATAAGAAAATATTATATACATATGTTTATCCCATAATTTCAGGGTTTGTTCCTAAGTTATTATTTAAGGGATTATGTTTTTTCTTCCCTTATGATTCATATCTTATGGACATCCACAATTTAGGACATGATTCATTTATATGATATTGGATATGCAGGACACGATCTTATATTTTCATTATCATGTTCTCATACCCATTTGTCCCTGATTATGCTGACATGCCTCCCTTTTTACCCCTACTGATCATTTGAGATGACCCATTTATTTACATTTTCATCCCCATGTTATGAATATTTTTAAAATGTTTAATTTGTTTAATAAGGGTTTTAGCCAAGATTAACCTAATGCGAGATCATGTATCTCACTTATGTATTAGTGTTTATGTTTCCATATATCCAAAGGAACAAGACTAATACGGTCTTTGGTAATTTCTTTGTATAATTTTTTTAGTATTCAAAAAATTTTATGTAATGTTAATGTATGAAATGAGAGGATTGATTTTGAGATAGATTTAATAATAATTTTATCATAGCATAACCTCTGGATATAAGAAGGTTTAATAATTTATAACTTGTGAAGAGAAACTAGTTTCATAAACATCATGTCATAAAAACACAAACCATTTAGAGAAATAATAGGAATGCTACACTTTGATCAAATATCCAGTAAGATATTATTAACACCCAAAAATGTCATATTACATTGAAAACAATATCTAATGGTCATTTAAAATATTTCTTGAGTAAAATATCATTATTTAATTTAAAAAAAATTCAAACATAAATAATTTTGAGAACCATTTTTATTGAATACAACCTCAAAACCCTATAAATGTTGATATGAAATTCTTTTTAAACACTTTCTAAAACATAATAAATTAAAATCACTTTTCCTTTAAGATTATCAAAATTTATAATTTAAAATAAATTTTTAAATCCTTTTTTGAAAACCATTTTCATGAAGATATTATACTTCCATATGAAAAGACAAATAAAGTAAAATATCATAAAAAATATTCATAAGAATTATATGTACAAAATAGTGGGATAATTGGACCATTACATTATGTTATTAAGAAAAAACACATGGATTATAAATTATATGATAATTCATGTGAGATAGATCATTATGTTTCAATATTGAATACTTGATCATAAATAATCCCGATAGAAGGTGATATTCTTACATAAATCACCTACCACATTGGTAACCATAAATAATTTTCTTCATGAAGTAATAAAATGAAATAAAACATAAAATATCCTGATTATAACTAAATTCATGAAAAATCATTTCTAAGGAACTATATATATGATTTTTTAATGAATATGTGAGAATAAGATAATGTACATCCAAATGAAGGAAAATTGAGATAAAAATATCTTACTGATTTGGTACCTTATAAAGCATAAACCCCATTAAATAGAGATACAAAAATGGAATTATAAATACCCATAATATTATTTATATTCATCATAAAATACATTCATGTAAATTATTTACACCACGTAATAGAAATAGTTGGTGAATATGACTTGTGTCTCAATGGGGTAATAAGAGAGAATGAAATCACTTACTACTTGACTATCTATTGATTCATAAAATTTTTGAATGAATATCATAAATTGAAAAAAAAATTATAATTAAATAAATTTTATTCATTTTATAATATTTTATAGGGATTTAAATATACCAAAAAATCAAAATTAGTGGTTATTATGGTAGAAGTCTCGTAGAAAAAAAATTGAGACTATAAATTCCATTAACATAACTATAGAATCCCATAATACTCATTAAGACCTCATATATTAAAAATATATATTTATTATAGATCTATAACAGAACCATATTAATATATATGATATGATATACAATTAAATTATGAATTTCTATTACTTTTTTTTAACAATTCCATGTTTATGTTGTGTTTCAGGTGATAACTACTTTGATTTTTATACATGTTCTGATGTATTATTATTAGTCCACATAATTAGATCATTAATTCAAAATATCCATAGAAAAAAACCATGATATAAATATCATATATATTCATTATATATTTATTTATAGTATCCTGTAAAATCTCAAGTTAGGAAAAAAATACACTATTCATAGAGACGGTAGGACGTACGTATGCATGACTATTGTTTCCATTTTGTATTCATATTAAAATAAAACACTAATTTGAATATATATTATCATTAAAATAAAAATTTTATTTCATATATATATGTATATAATATTTCATTTAAAACCATATTAAATACTTTACATTTAATGCTTGAGCGAATCACATCACTTCACGATGCGGTAGTCCGCCGTACAAATGAATGATGTAATAATATTCTCACCAAATAGAGAGAATGAAGGTATGTGTTATATAATAATTTCAAAATCATAAATATATAATAAAAATTATATATATCATACATAAATATCATTTACATCATTATTACCAATTGCAGGAGGCATAAATGGAAGAATGATTGACATTGGTTCACAAGGTTGTTGTCCACCGTACAGACAACCGATGACTATGTATCCCATTTGATTGAAGTGTTTTATATTTTAGGTATTATCCTTAGATTAAAAAAACTCATTATATTTATGACACTTAGGTTTTTTAAAAATCATAATATAAAAATAATTTAATTGGTTTGAGTAATAAATAAACCAAAAATGTTTGTTGATGAACATTGTCTCTTGTTCAGGTATCTTCTTTGAGTTTTCACCAAGGGCCATACTAGGTTGGATTTATGAAAAATGTAATGATTCTAGGATTTGGGTAGGGAAGATCGGAGTTGATATGTTCAGGTATTTTATGAGAAAATGTTTTTTATATATGAGAATAAGTGAGGGGATGGACACCCATTTATTGTAGAGGGCGACTGGAATTCTAGTAAATACCAAAAAGTAAACACTACAATGAGGTCTCCCCTAAATCATGTTCCCCAATTATAGACATATTTTCAATAAAATATGTGATATAGTTGAATTATTTCCATAAAATAACGCTTTTAGTAATTCAATTTACATCTACAACTTATCAATTAGTATTAACCACTAAGTAAACTCTTGTTTAACTTATTCACTTTGATTAACATTAACTGTTTTTGCTAATAAAAATATTGAAAAATTAAGTAAAAGGTATTAGATATTATAAATTGTTATGACTAAAAATAAATAGAATCTTTTTTTCTAATTTCATTAAATTTATTATTGGAGCATAATATAAAAGTACTCCCATAGACTACACAAGAAGCTGTTTTTAATGGAAAAATGTTCATACATTTGAAATGTTTTTATGTCAAATTTCAATCTGAAATTACTTCCAATGAACTAAATTATATTAATATATTTATTATTAAATTTTATATAATTTAAAACCTACTGAAAATTACATTATGTATTATTTTTTAAAATTTTTTTTCAATTAAATTTCTATATTTATCACTATTCATCAACAAAAGAAACTTATCATAAAAATAAAAAACCCAGATAATATAATATTGAAATTATTCACTCAAAAAATAATTTTATTTGGTAATATAAAATTTATGAAAGTTTCAAAAGTTATTTTTAAAACATATACATAATTAGAATATGACAAAACTACATTTCGAATAATATTACTTTTTTATGCATAAATTGGATTTTTTTTATCAATTGTCTAAAAAACATATAAGATGAATTTTAAGAAATATTGTTGAATATATAATATATAAATTTTATTAAATTAATAATCCTAGAGTTATTTGATTAATTTAGATATATAAAACAAAATTGTGAGCATAAAAATAGCTTTTTCGGGAGACATTTACCTTTATTTTCAAAAGGGTTTTATTTTAATTTCTAGGTAATTCTTCACTAAATAAGTAATTATATAAAAATGTGTAAAAAATGTTTTATTAATTAAGTTAATCCAATTAATATATTATATTCCAGTGACTAGTTGATAACTATCATAATTATAACATATCTTGTTTTGTTTAATCTCAGTGTTATGTGTAGTATAAACTAAACTCGAAATTGTGTGTAACACAAGAAAAAAACTTTATTGCATGTAATGCATGATAAACTCAATGTTTCATGATGCACCTATTTAACATGGTTTAGTGTATAATAAATATAAACTTGTTCTAGTGTGTAACACAAGTAATCAAAGACATTTAATATATTTGAAAAAAATAATTCAAAAAAAAACAAGGAATGTTACATGGGGCCTCTATAGTTGATGTCACATCCCTAGATTGTTATACATGTGAAATCTCAAGAACTGTTAAACAATTTTCATACCATATTGATATTTATTTATCATTTTTCATAAATTGTATGATTTTATTTCAAAGATTAATCAAAAAGTTAGCATTTTATTATAAAAAAGTTAACTGTATTATTGAAATCTTAATAAAAAATTCATCTTAATATTGATTATTATGAAATTTATGAAAAATTTTACTTTCCATTGAATACATAAAATTATAGATTTGTTTAAACATTCATTTATATTCATTAAATATATTAATTTTAAAGAATTTTATGAACATAAATTAATATATGTAGCCTTTAATTTAAAATAATATTATAAATTACATATGAATAATCATTATACATTAGTCTGGTGTAAGACTATTTTTAACTTAACAGCCATTTTTTAAGAAACTGCTTTTCATGACAGTTTATGAAATTTTATAAAAAATGATTTTTGAATCATTAATAAATTAAATCATTAAAAGTTGGTTTCTTTTTTGTAATGATGGATTTTAAATTGGAAAATAGGACCCCACTTATTTTTGGTAATTATGAATAGTTACCATTGTAAATATTTCTAGCATTGATATGGGTTAACGTTGTTATTAAGGCTAAAAATAATGTATTCAGGCCTACAGTTTTTTCAGAAAATACCATCATAGGGTTAAATTTATGATAATTTCATGCCACTTTACTTTGATAATAACCATAATATGATTTCTTTTAATGAATAAATACAAAAAATCACTCTATTTGTTTTAATATATTTAATACGTTTTCATACGGAGTAAAAGACGTTATGTATGGTTATAAATGTTTACTTGGAATAAGAAGGAATTATGTTATCATCGTAAATAAATTTTAATTTTTATTAATTAAAAAAGTTACATAAATTATTACACAGCGCTGACATGGTTCTTGTGAAAGAAACAAGAAAATAAATTTGATGATTTTAAAACACTATAAGAAATATATTTTTCAATTTATAGTGTCCCAATAATTTTTTAGATAAATATTAAAAATTAATAAAATTTCTATACTATATTTTCATTACCATATTGATGTCATTAATTTCGTATTATGTGAATAGTCTCAAAAATTAATATAATGTTAAATTATGTTAAATAATATTTTATTTAATGATTTAAAATTAATAAAAAAATTATATTCATCCATTTGAATGGGATATGGTTGATTGTATAAATTATTCCCAATATATGTGTCGATTTTCATTTCCTAGTAACTTTCATAACCCTAAAATAGTTTATAGGGTTAATGGTGGGGTTAAAACTAAGAGAGAACGGTGATAAAATCCACTAAACATATCCTGATTTTTTATATGAGTGGATTAAGACTCATCCTCATCAAATAATCAAACTAGACTTTTTTTCCACTTTTCCCAAAAATTGTTTTTATATTTATTTAACACATTACTAATTAAAATAGTTCCCCTACCCTTACTAATAAAATGGAACTTTCTATCATATATTCCTAACCCATGTTGAGAACTCATGTTAATTGAATTGGTGAAAAAATACCTAAATAACATCCCTTCCCAAATCTTAGACCCAAATTTCACAAAAAAAACCATAATGCTTAAGTTTTATGCCCACGAAGTCACCTCAAGAGATTGTTTAATTACATACTAACATATCTATTGTTTTTTACCATCTCTACTATCGTACAAACATATTTAACCATGGTTGAATATTAGAATCAATATTTTAAACGTACATATATGTCATTTAAGAATATGTTAAAACTCTTTTTCATCTCCTTTTAGGTCTTATGAGAAATGAAATAATATCTCCTATATACATGTATATTACAACCACTATGAAGTGATGTGTTTCATTTTCCATCACAACCACTCATGGATGATTATAAGTATGGTTATAATATATATATATATATTATTAATAAATATATTATCATTATATAAATTTAATATGTCATCTATTTTCATAACCCTTAATCTATTAGAATATGATAATGTTGTTCACGCATACATGTAGATTACCCCCTCAATGAAGTGATGTGATTTGTTTCTCATGTATGTCATTCAAGGAGAGTTATAATTTGGTTTAAATTATAAAAAAGACAATTATTTCATGATTATCATTCTGAAATCCTCATCCTCATATTTTTAATTTTAAGTAAATGAAATACCACACAGAAAGTGAGAAGAACAGGAAAACATGAAAAAAAATTTATTGATTTAGGGAGGTCTAAAATATTGAGTCCTAAGGGAATAAGATTTCATAAGGTTTACCCCATAGAACATTAGAGGGACCATTCTATGAATGAAATAAGTCGTTACACCATGGACTACCATTGAAGAATGAAATTCCTCTGCTTTGCTTCCCTATAAA
This sequence comes from Viscum album, assembly GCA_963277665.1. NCBI lineage: Eukaryota > Viridiplantae > Streptophyta > Magnoliopsida > Santalales > Viscaceae > Viscum > Viscum album. The sequence goes on from CAUJRU010003051.1 coordinate 53,040, forward strand.
TAAGTGTGAAGGACAATAAAATGTATGTTAATAATACCCCCACCTTCTAATAACATATGAAATTGACTAAATGATGGTACATGATCTATGAAGGTAGTTGTAAATTGTTATGAAATCTATTTATAGCTCTTCAAAACTAATATTCATCTATCTTTATAAAAGGAGTCATGTGATCCTCACCATTTACTCTTCTTGTAGGGAATCCTCATTGCCATAATACTCTATTAACATCATAATAAAATCCCTTTAATTGTCATTTTCCACACCTCCCCCCCATAAACCTCTAAACCTAAATGATCAATGGGAAAGAAATAATGTGAATCATGTCGTGACTACTCTAGATTGTGTAATGTTTTAAGTTTATATTCTTATATATTGTATCAAAGAGATGTTTTACATAACTTCATAGGTATGGATAATATTACTATATTTCCCTTTATATATTCGAATTTATTATTATATTAAAATTATATATAATTTTTATATTTCCATGTTACGAAACTCAATTATTTCTTGTTTATAATGATTTTCCAAAGATGAAATAGGGAATATGATGTGGGAAGGTATCCTGAGAACAATATCCTTTAAAATCTGTATAATGTAATGGTTGGATTTGGAATTGATTTTTTTATAGTGATAGGTCAGTTTATGTATGTTAAAAACGTTTTTGGAAACCATGTTTAAGAAAACTAATATTTACCATAATGGAAAATATCAATCATTGATCATTTTTTGGATATGACCCTTCGAAATTCGAAGGAACTTTAGATCCATTTGTAGGAAATGGATTTATCAATTCAATAGAAAATATATTTGATGTAATTTGATGTTCATATCCTCATGATTATATTGTCTCTATTTATTATTTTTAATTTTAAACTGATCAATGGTGTTCATTATTTATGAATATCAATGATAGAGATAAGTTAACTATTCTATGGGATAAAATACATTTAAAAATATTTTCCTAGAGAAATATTTCCAAATGTTAGTTCAACTCAGAATGAAGAAGAAATTAATAAAATTATGAAAAATGGAGTATTCAGTATCAAAATATGAACAAAATTTTACATGATTGGACATGTACATAATGAATTTTATTTAGGACCTTCAAATTAAAATTAATATATTTTAATTTAGATTAAATCCATGTTTATATGGAATATTGACCTCATGAAAATATAAATGTTATGAGAATGTATTCAATTATTCTATGAATATTGATATAGATTTTATTGTCTTTCATGTTACTCATGATGACAATAGTATGGATTAATAAAGATGTAATGAAATATAGGAGAAGTAAACGATGAAATAATATAGTAATCCACCAATATCTTACGACTGTAGTTAAAAACTCATCTAATGGTTGATAGGATTTTTAAAGTGTAATAGTTGTGGTAAGATTGATTATAGTGATCATCATTATAAATAAAATATTCCAAACCTTAAAATGATTTAGTAACTAATAGATATACTATGGTGATATTTTTTAATTCCAATTATTTAGGGAATTATCCTAACTTGTTTCCCAAGTTAGTCACATACAGTGGAAATCATGAAGATCAAAAGAAACAATGTGTAGAAAATTCATTCTCAACTACTACGATTGATGTTTGGATATCAAATTATGTATTGATATCTTCATATAGGGATGATTTTACAAATATAGAATTTCAGACTACATATGGTCATCGGGAGTTTTTGGTTAATTGCCTTGAGTTTTCTAATGAACTTCTTTTATTCACGAGTCTTATAAATAGAGTTTTACATGGATATTTTTTATAAATTTTTTTACTAATGATATTTATCATATTCAAAAAATTCATGATGATTATGAAAATCACCCAAATATTTTTTAAAATTTCCTTAATGGAAAATATTTTTATTTAAAATTTTATAAATTTAAAATTTGGGTGTAGTAAATTTCTTTTCTCTTATATTTTGTATAGAGTCATGGAATAGCTATTGACCCAACAAAAAGTAAAGATATAATAATTTATAAGTAATCTAAATGTAATTTTTATTTTTTTCTTATATTAATGGGTTACTAATGGTGATATAGTGAAAACATATCTCAGTTATATATTATAGTGAATATGTTATCTCCAAAAGGTGTTAAATTCATCTAGATGAAAGACTATAATGATTTTTTCCTAGAACTAAATTTTTCTGTTGAATTATATAGTTTAATCTAGTCCATAAATAAATGGATAATTATAATTTAAAATCATGATTCATTAAAGGTAATTGGTTGTGTTGTTATGTATAATCATTAGGTAATTAGTTATACTTCACATAAAATGATACTTTATGGGATAAAATATCTTACTGATGATCTTGAACTAGATGATGTGTTATTTTCTTTTAAAATCGGGATGAGTCATTTATATTTAATATATTTTGAAATATATATTGATAAAAATTAATTGAATTATATATTCACTTAGAATGAGTTGAACTTGAGGCATAGAAGATGGCTATAATAAAAAAGGATTTATAATTTTAGGATTCATTACCATCCATGGAAATCGAACAATATAATTGATTCTAGGAGATGAAATTATAAGGCATAATAAACCATGATATATTTGTAAGATAATCCATTGGGAAAATATTTAATGAAATATGGACATTAAATTGTGCATATAGGAATTTCCTTTATTTGTATATTTTTATTGTTATTGTCTTTGTCAGAAGAAATTGAGAAATCTCATATGGAGAACATTTATTTTTAGGGAAAGATGAAATTGGTATATAATGGTATGTTATTGGAATTTATCATTTAAAATGAAGTTGTATTATATTTTCAAGAGATTCTATGTGAAAAATATTCCCCAGTTAAAAAATTATTTTTTCAGTGATACTCGTATCTCTCCATTTTATGTTAACTCCTGGTTCAAATAAGATGTAAATATTAATTTAGAGTTTTACAGGTGGGATGGAATAAATGAATATATTGTCAAATTTACAATTAAATGGTTGTATTCAAATAAGATTGATATGAAAGATAATTACCAAATGGTACGATCTATCCTTTTCTAGTATTGGGGTGAAAATGTTAAAATATATCAGTTGCTTTCATGTTAGGATTGCCAAACACCTCTCAAGGTAATAATTTATTTTGTCATATTGTTGATCGGTTAAATAAATATACACATTTCATTAGTATTCAATATAATATGTATTTATATCATCATTTTAAAAAATATATCAATGAGATATTAAGGATACATGTACTTCTTCCCTCCATTTTATCTTACTGAAATCATATGTATACTTCTAATTTTTTGAATTTCCTTCAGAAGTCATTGGGTACTGAATTAATTTTCTATAAATATCATAATATTCAATATAATGGTCAATGAGAACAAATTATTCCATCATTGGAAGATAATATTTCAGTTAAAATAATGTATTACAACGGAAATTGGGATTATTACCTTTCTATAGTTCAATTTTCTTATACTAATAGTTTTCATTCCACTATTCATATGTCATTTTTTAGGTATTATACTGAAAGTAGTGTTTTAATACCTATTTTTCGGATAAATTTGGTGAAAGGGTATATTTGTGATAACTTTTTGTTATGGTAAATTGTTGAGAATATAATTATAACCCAACATCACAAGATAACATGTCAATATATTAAAAAGAGTCATACCAATAATCATAGAACAAATATTTCATTCGAGGTAGGTGATCATATTTTTCTAAAAGTATCTCATGGTAAATGTGTTATGTGTTTTGTTAAAAAAGAAATTTTATGTATATTTTATATTGAACCTCCATAAATTTAATATAATTTTTGATTAGATTCATAGAAAGTGAAATTTCAGCTTATTTTATCTTAGGTACAGAGTTTGTTTCATGTTTCACTATTAAGGAAATATGTTTTGGAAGCATGTCATGTTTTGAGTCATAAATTATTTTATTTCTAAGATAAACATTATTATAATGAACAACCTCTATAGACTCATGATCACATAGTTTTTTCTGGTGAGTTTTAGGCGATTCATCATCTTATGTTTTTACAGAAAACCCAAATGATTAAATAAGGAACATGAGAATCTCAAAAAGATAAGAAAGGGAAATATCCCCCATTTTTAAGTGGTGAATAAAATTTTCTGGATGAAATTTCCAAAATAGGGTTAGAATTTGAAAATCCAAGTAATAGTAAAAAAATTTCATGATTTCATAATATTAATGAATTATATTTTACATTGTAATAATCATTATAATAACATACAGTAATTTTTCAATCAAAATGAAATTTTTTTATTCATATTAAATTATTTTTCATTTATTATAAGTTTTTATTTAAAAAGATTAATTTTATAAAATTTCAATATGAATTTTAAAAGGGGACTTCAATTTTTGAAATAAGCATTTCATAGTCATATTAGTGTGAAATTTTGATATTTCCCAAAAAAGATTGATTATTGAGTGAATATTGAAAAATATTTTTTAAAATTTAATTTCATTTACTTAAAATAAATATTTTAAATCATCATTATACCTAATTTTGTTATATGCTAATTTTTGGGCTTGAAGTGGCATTTTTCTAAAAATCATTTTTTAGGTTTTACGAATTTATTAAAATTGATTTCTAATACTTTTTAAATTTTAATGTTGAAAAGTGTATTTTATATTTGGAATCATAGGGTACAAATTTTTAAATTATCTCTCTTTTATTATTCATCATATTAAGAGTGACCATACAAAAGTTTTCCCCATTGTAAGGGTAAATCTAGTAAAAAAGGGTAATAATAATATGATAATGCATAAAAAGATCCATAACACTTGTATCTATTTTCTCAGTTTTTTCTACCATTAACATCAGCATTTCTAAAATATTTCAATTTTCACTCTCCTTTGATAATGAACGTAACGCGATTTTAACTAACATATGAAAACACAAGGTCACTATATTTATTCTAATATATTTAATATTTTTTACTATGGATAAAAATTGGTTATATT